>PNEQ01108057.1:0-16034 GCA_003012365.1 Medauroidea extradentata
GCAGGCCTGTGATTGGCCGACGGACCCAGCCAACCAGGAAGCAGCCACCCAGACACCAGGGTATATAAGGACCTGCAACTCTTACATCTGCCAGTTGGTCTCCGACTCCGACTACCTGATGATGGCAGCTGCAACGACTGCCGAAACGTCGCAAGACAATCTTCAGACGCGGCTCACACCCACAAGCCAAGAAAATGCATTAATGAATAATATGGTTCGTAGGCGGTCACTGAAGGACGAGAAATGGTTGACCATAAGATAAGCTTTCAGGGATGAGCAGTGGACATCCGTTAAGGACGACCATATGTTTTCCTTTGCTGAACATATTAGGGACAGCAACAGGTATGTCCCTAAGGGATGACCAAAGGCAGTCCTGAGGAACCAAAGATCCCTGTTATCCTTTGAGGATCAAATTTGGATGTCCATAAGGAAACTTGTGTTGGCTGGGAAACGGCTCCCAGATAACTAAAATAATAGTAGCGTACTGCATAGTGGACTTGAAGGTATGAAAGTTATACATTAATTTGGTTTTTATCCTATTGTCAACACACATAGCCAGACATAAACAAAAGCTGCCTTGGGTGATCCTGTATTGAAATGCATCACAATTGTGTAAATGAATTTGCTGGGCTTTTACATGTATGTAGGCCTCTCTATGTTTATAATCATACTGATTGGAAGCTGTGGTCAGGTAGGCCCTGAATGTCATAAAATTTGCAAAGAACAACTCTTACAGATGCACTTTAAGTTACCAGTTCAGAATAACTTTTCACCTACTAAAGCATGAAATATCTGTTACGTCAGCATAAGTTAACTGTTTGGAAAATAATTGCATACCGGTACCTCAGGAGGTATATTACATTATTGAACACTATGTTACTGTACTTTCAATTAAAATTTAAAGTATTCTCATTTAAGTAGGCCTTTACTACAGTTCCAGACTTTTTTAATCATTCCATCAGCTTCAGAACATCAGGGATTGGACCGGTAAACCCTCCATTCAGAAGCTCATCCAGAATGTGTAACATATATTCTAGCTGACACAAATGATCGCCACCCTCTTGTACAGTGTATAGCACTTCGAAGAAGCAATTACTTTGTGCTTATGGTCTTAAAAACACATCAGCTCTAATGTGCCACATCTACAGTTATGTCATTCAAGTGGTAGGCAGTTTACATCAGAAACTAATCTTCAAAAGTAAATGCCACTAAGCACAGGCTGCCTACCTAATTTTTTCTACTCCATATCATCTATTTATTTATTCAGCGTCCCATGTACACCCATTGCTGACTGGGTTTGGACTTGTCGAGCTATATACAAATATAAAATAGTACATAATTTAAAATAATAGATTATGTATATGGATATCCGGATGCTATTTCCTTTCCTCTGTACGTACTCTGCCTTAGGTAATACGCAGGCTGTAAGTTAGGATTGAAGTTAGCTCTATCTGGTCCCGGGGCGGCACGCGTAAAGAGCTAATTTCAGTCCAGTTAACTTACCCCAGCCACCCTCTCCATTTACAATCTTGTACACCCTATTGGGATACAATATCGAAAATGGAAATGAACTAGATGGTATACAGGAATTATCATACTGCAGGTTTCTGATTTGAAACATTAGTAAACATAATAACTATTGATTTAAGTAATAGCCCTACCCTACATGTTTATTTCTTGCTTAAAAACACAGAGTTCCTTAATGAATTTAATAATCCAGCAGCTGCAGTTGACAGCAAAAGCACATAATGTCCCCATTTTCATGTCCCAAAAATTATATTTGATAGATAGCCTGAATTGAGCACTTAAAATTTGCTGTTAAGAGTATGAAGGTTTCTTGTACTCTGTGCTGTTAATGTCAAAATTTTGAACATGTGTTTTGTAGTGAGTTTGTGGAACACAAAAACCACTTTTAAACCTATACTTAAAGCCCAGCTACATGGCAGACTTTATCTGGCACAACAGCAGAACCATAACTTTTCGAGCAGCCTCGTAGGGTGTGTATGGTCTACCCTAAATTGATTGTGAGTGAGATTTGGCATGTAAAAACTCACTGTACAAGTGAGGCAAGCTGCCCTACACATCACTCAACTACAGTTAAGTGCATCAGATCATCAAACATACCCCAGGAAAATGTGAAAATAGAGCATACAAAGTCAGCTATGAAGATGCCCTGATGGGCATTTTATGTCTTTAAAATATAAGCGTTCCAGTTATGGTTCTATGTAACTTTATTAACAATATGCCAACTAAAGTAATCTGGAACCCGTGTCATACATAACCTACCAGGTACAACTTACATTCACATAACAGAATAACTAGTAAATAAATTTTTAATCGATGTAAATAAAGCTGGATTTCTTCTAAAAAATATTATGTGAAACAAGAATACAGCCTAGATTGTGCAGTTATTGGTGTCTGAAAGTAACACTTTTTACATAGACCATCCAGTGTAAATCTTATGCATCAATTACAAATTGTAATTTGTTCCACTTCAGTTCCTTCAGGCTTCAACATCACTCATTGATATGTTTTCTTCTTCCTGACCAACTTACCCTTCCCTTCCCCACCTCACTGCACCAACAAACACTATTATTTTACCACATACATACAGTGAGCAGAGGACCTAGCTTGCTTCCCTGGTGCTGATGTACACTATTCCTCTTGTGATAAGGGTGATTCTACATTCTATTATGACATATGGCAAAATTTTCTGGGGGAACTCCACAGATAGTAAATAAGTGTTTCATATGCAAAAAAGAGCTATCAGAATCATGAACGGTAAAAAACAGATTCTTGTAGACCTCTTTTCAGGCGTCCAAAATCTTGCCATTTGTATGTGTATATGTGTATTCAATACTCTCGTTCATGTCCAAAAACAATAATAATTTCCAGAAAAATGAACTATTCCACGAGCACAACACGAGAATAAAAAAGCACATTCACATGTCTTCTGTAAATCTAAAACTTGTACAAAAAGGGCCTTCCTACTCCGGTAGCGTCCTTTTTAATAAACTTCCCAAAAACCTTCAAGAAATGTTCCCCTCAAATCGAAACTCTTTACAAAACAGCTAAAGGATTTTCTTGAAGAACAAGCTTTCTACTCCATGGAAGATTATTTGAATCATAAACATTAGAAAGACCACATATTGTCACACACTTCACGAATCTCTTCTTTTTTCTTCTGCTTCTCTTTCCTGTTTTCTGTTTCAGATTTCCAAAACAAAGAATTTATAGAGTTGGTGTACAGAAGGAGCTGACGAAGATTCAACATGAAATCATATACCATATGAGATAGCAGTGTCTGTATAAACATGTGTAATTTTGGTAAATGTATAAGTTTTCTATTTATTATGTAATCTTCATGACTTGTCCAATATCTTTATACTATTGTGTAATGAAAAAATCTTACGGATGCAATAAAACAAACAAACAAACAATACGCTGCAAAAGTGGCAGTGCAGTAAGCGAGCCGGGACCTGAGCCTGTCTGGTCGGCTATACTGTGAAAGAAAGTCGCGAGGACGCTAGATGAACTAACTGGATTAATGTCCCAAAGACTGTTTGGAAATGTTTCCTTGAAAAATTGTAGAATTTAAGTTTTAGCACAAATTACGCAAAGCATTACACTGAACGTACTGGTAGTTATATTTGGTAATTAATTATTTAAGCATGAAAAAGTACAGGTGACATTTACATTTAAAAATTTATACAATTACACTTTTAGAAATGAAAGAAAAGAAACTGTGCGATAATGTTGGCTGTGTCACGCTGTGTGGGATATTTCACCTTCACCACGACGCACAGGGGTGATTCTGCAAACAATTAGGTTAAACCTGCCATTTTACTACTGAAGTGTTTTTATCTTAAAACAAGGGTACCCCTGGCCTTTAATTAATGTCACCAAGTGGTGGTGTAACATACGTTCACGTAACTGACATGGAAGGGTTCAAATTACCACTGTTCAGTAAAAGTTAAATTACTGGGTTTTGTGTTAATGGGGTACTTTCCTAACAGTTATCTGGTGTTGTTAGGGGCTGATACACACACTTGTAACACACGACATCGTGGGGCGGCGTCTGGGCACCGCTACTTCTTATATAAACGCAGTGTGTTCCACTATGAGGAGGTGGTACGGACAGCCTAAGTCATTTTGGAACCGATGGCATCATGCACACGATGGGCTTCAGCAGGGTAGGGGGTGCGGAACGGTCCGCGTAATGCTTACTGTGCCTACACATGAGATTAATTTATACTGTTGCTTAGTTATAGTTTAATTAGTGTCTGCTTACTGATTTTGGAGTTGATGCACAAAATTATGCAAGAGAAGTTTCCGTGTACAGGGATTAGCCAGTCTGACTGGCGTGTGGACCCATGGATTGTTCTAGAAACAGAATCTGTTGTTAGTGCAATTAATATAATTAAAACGATTTAATTTAAAAGCAAAATGATGTTTCTTTCTTTGATAACATGTACTCTTAATATTTAACATCAGCTGTGGTATCTTATGTTGACTGTTCGGGTTGCACTGCATTTGACTTGGTGTACACTAATTCGCACTCGGATGAACCTGCACCTCTAGTCGTAGTTGGAATTAAATGTACTCGAAAATGCAGGTCACAAGTGGCAGAGACTGTTTAGGGTCGGTACAACTGACACCATCTCCAACTTACAGAAGACAATCAGAAATTTTGGAACATCATTTCCACTGTCACTTGGATTGAGGTTTCGTTGTCTGCCAACCAGCGATCTTCCATGCATATAAAGTTTCCATGTGTCAGTGAACAATTTCTCGGGCTAAAATTAATTTATGGTTATATTTTGAATATTTTAAAATTGTGTAGCCTTCTCGTGCTTATGTAAGATGTAAGAAGTGTGGGTACACATCAAGTTATTCACGAAAATTTTCATAAACTTTTCATTACATGCATTTAAGTCACAGGTAGTGTGTGAATATGTTCATTTTTGTGGAATGAAACTGTTTGTGAATAACTAAGCATTTTATTATTGGAGAGCATAATTTTTGTAACACAATTGAAATACATCAGAGTGGTTTTTACAAACAAATATAGCCGCCTGTAACCATCTTTTACATAATTTATATTGCAAACAGAAAATAGAGGGGGTAAAGTAATGGATGTATGATGTGATTAAAGCAAAAAATATATATATGCTTTCTATTTGTACTGATATTAATTCAAGCGATCGAGTTTTGAAATGATGTAGCAGGGGTGCTGGGAAACAGAAATATGTGAAAAATGATAACAATGACTTGGTATACAAATCGGATAGGATGTGGGTGACAAGGCTAGGGGAATAGACCGGCTAGCTGGGAAAGTTGAAATGAGATGTATAGTGGGATAAGGGTACATGGTAGAAGCCGAAAGGAAAACCCCTCTGATGATTACCCCAGGGTCGACAGGCCGACGACCACGGGGTAGGGTATGTACCAGTTTGTTCTAGCACCCTCCAAGGATATATGGAGACCTGTCAGGGCCAATCTCCATGCCGCATCACGCTCAAAATCAAAAATACGTTAAACATCATTCGGGATAGGGTGAGCAACTACAATTTAAATTAAAGGTGGGAATAGTTTATGTAGTTAACTCACGATTAGAAGCACAAATGGCTGGACTGTGCTGAAGGCCAGTGCCAGCAGAGCGGATTTGGAGTCTAAACCCCTCCAAAAGGTAACCAGGAAAAATAGCACAGGCTAGCAGTGAACTTCGGGATTAAGTTAAGTTCCTGTACATGGTGGCCTGCATGGGGTGAGGGGCCCCGTGTCAAAAACTATAATAAGGTTCCAGTTACTGAAAACTAAACTACTGAAAGTGGAGATCACTAGCACAAAACTGATGAAGGACCTGGAGTAGACTGACATGCCTATCTCTACTCAGCATCATGCTTCGACTGACTCGAATGTCATCGACGTCACCAAGCCATACTCGTAAGAGGTTTTACTTCACGTGGCACAGAGTATTCCATACATAAAAAAACTAAATAAAACTGTTACAAAAAGTTACATTGGACAAATCAACACTGGAAAAATTGAGATAGTATAGACATAAACTTTATTATCCTTCAGAAATTAACATAATATCTTACATTAATTCGATATTGTTCTCGAACCGTACATTACGTGGGTTATTCTGAAACTTGCAACCTTGTACAGCTGGTCTGTCATGTTGGCAATTGTGTATTTTTTTAGTGAGTACAGCGATTAAGAAGTGGGTGTTTTCTAAGGGCATTGTGTTTCATTTATATTTAAATCCAACGAATTTTAAGTATGTAAACATAACAGGGAGGAGTAGTGTTGCAGGACTGATGATCATTGTAAGATCGTCACAGGCAGCACTGCGCCTTTTAATAGCGATATTTAATCTACCCCCAGGCTACCCAGATGTCTTAAGTCACACATTAGAAGTAGCATTGTATGAATGATAAACACTAGGTTGACCAGGATAAATCAGCTGAAAACGACTCAGTTTACATGTGTCATCGTAGTACACAACCATTAAAGACCAAATGCCAATGACAAACCAGCATCCACTAACCTTTGACAACCTTGTGTATTTCCCTTCTTTTGTGTATTAAGCAATGTAGTACAGCACGAGTGTTATGTCTTAAGCTGGCAGTAAGAAAGTTTGTACCCATTGAGTGTGCATAATGGATGCCTTGGGAGCCGATTATATATCGCTACAGAGAGGTGCAATGCAAAATTGTCACCTGGGCTGTGTTGCATTGTTATTAAATAAACACACATGCAAGTGGTCATGTGACAATTTGCGCCCAGCAAATGGCTCTACGCAGGTTTATATCTGCCCTTTGCGCATGCACATTGGACAAATTTCGTGTGTATGAAAGTGAAATTACATAAAAGTTGGATATCTCTTCTGTATACAGTGTTCTCTGAATGTAAATTATTTCCACTTTAGTGTACACATTTTAGCTTTAATAGTTACGAAATTCAGTAAAAGTACGAAACTGAACTTTTTTTGCTAAAGAAGCAATTAAAAATCGACAACGATTCATCATTTCCATGACATACGATGAGAAATTATAGTTGGACAACTGACGAGGTTATTTGTACCCTTAAAACATTTATGCAAATGATAATGTAAATTGATAGCGAAAATGTTTCGCACATACCTGTTTTGCTAAATGTTGGGAACAATGTGGAATTTCCTATTTTCCTTGATTGGGTGAGGTATTTCAACATCACTTCCTTCTTGCCGACTTATTTCCACATTACACATGATTTATATTTAAGAGTGATACAGTTGGGATTCTCTTTATTTCGTAAAATGAATTTCAAAACTAAGTCACTCAAATTAATACCAGTACCAATATACATTATTTTTGCTCTATTCGTATCACACAGCCATCACTTTAGGCCCTCTAATTTCGGTTTGCAACATAAATTATGTAAAAGCTGGTTACAGACGACATTTTTGCAAAAACCACTCTGATGTATTTCAATTGTGTTACAAAAATGCTACTATCCACAAACAAATAACTTAATTATTAACGAACAATCTCATTCAACAAAAGTGAACACACACACACTACACTGGAAGATAGAATCACGATTTATTGAATTTTTTTTTTCACACTTCAAACCTCAACTACAACATATACCCTTGTAACGAAAACTTGACGTGAGCGGGGTTCTTGGAGAGGGGTAACATGCTCTTTTATCGCCAGCGAAATTGGAGGTAGAATTCTCACACGACAATGGCGTGTGAGGAACAGATTGCCAGGTAGCGCCAGTTCATCAGTGAGGACCAACACTCGGAGAGCATGGTCGTGTGGTCGATGGCCAAGGCATTACGATGTTAATACCTCCTGTTAGATGGCATACTTACACAGGGGAATCTTAAGGCAATCCGCACACCTCGATGCACACAACAAAACACTCGCCTGGGATATCGGGCACCAAGACGTCTTTGCATAAGACAGTACACTGAGGAATGGTGAGTTGAAGGGTCCCGCGCCCTGACGGTCGAGAAGCGGCGAGTCAATAAATAATGTACTTATTATAGGATGTGGTTATTATTGAAGAATGAAACAGTGCATCCATATACACAACAAAATTGCAGTGGCGTAAAGCGAACCTGAACCTCAGCTCGTCCAGTGGGCGATGCAGACAAAGGAAAAGCCATGTGGGCGAGAAAATTATTGAAGTGAATTTAAGCCCCTAGGTGCACATGAGTGGCAGGTGTGAGGGTATCTCCTGGTACAGCAGAATTATGTGAAAATGTTCCGGTAATGACTTACCCTATTGATATACTAAATGAATATACAAAGAGAGTCGCTCCGGAGCGACACGGAGTCGACCGCCTCGTCACACCGCTAACTGCCAACTTTCTGCGCCGACCGGGCACCGAGCCTGCCGGTGGCTGGAAAAACACGTCGATTACATAGAAACACTGTAAAACAAGATACAAAGGCGCAAACACTTTAAATTGAATAGACCTGCTGTTTAGAATCCCAAATGCATTTGTGGGAATGTTCACATTAAATTTTACGTAATTTATAAATGCATGTGAATTCTGTAACTGGCATTATGATAAGGAACAGAGGTAACTTAGGGCCATTATGTGGCGGAACAAGCGCACATGCACTTCTGCTATACATAAAAACTTGCTGCGTATTAAAATTTTGAATTTAATAATTAGAAAATTGTGCAGGTTAGGTTGGCTGCCTGGGCGAGTCCATCTTCGCCGAGCGGCGCAGGGGTGTCTCTACCGTTCTTTGAGGTTAACCATGACAATTAACAACAAAGTTTAATTAGAACCAAAACAAGGTTACCCCTGACCTATGATTAAAACGAGTGACTGGTAGTGTTACTTTAGTAGCTCTTTGTTACCTACAAGTATCAAAACACATGTTGCTAACTTGTGGTTCACTTTACATGGCTTATGAGCAACAGGGCACTTTCTTACCAATGGATAGGTCTTTATGTGGGCTATACAACATATGGGCACTGCTTTGACGTCGGGAGTTGGCGCCTGGACGCCGCTACCTCTTGTCGCCTCGTGGTCGGGCTGTCCTGACCATTCCGAATCAGTGGCATGGTGCACACGACGGGATGCACACTGGAAGGGGATGCTGAACAGTCCATGTCAAACTTTATGACAGTTTTTCTTCAGAACTGAATATGAACTTCTTACATCCTTACATAAGCACGAGATGGCTACACAACTTGAGGTTAGGAAAAAGTATATACACACACATATGTATATATATATATATATATATATATATATATATATATATATATATATATATATATATATATATATATATAAAGAATTTAATGGCCAACAGCTTAATATGCCTATGGCTAATAACAAGAATCAATCATCTAAACAACTATTATTAAAAATACTCAATAACAGACAACACAAAAATTCTAGAAGATTTAAGAACAGCACAAACACATAAAGTGTACCGAATTCCTGACATAGGATCCAAAAAACCGAACCACTCATGGTGGTGGCTACTGAAGATTTTACGAAAAAGTATAGACTAACCAAAACATTACTTTTAGCATGAGAAATTGTTCACTGCCACATGGAAGTTACATTTGCATGTATGATCGCAGGTTTTCAGACAGCGAAACTGCCATACAAGTGACACTAGGAACTATGTAACAATAAGTCTGATTGGCTTCTGTAAAATAAAAAGGGAAGGCAGTTGCGCCGGACCAAAGTAGGCTCCACCCCTCGCATCTTGCGTTTTCGAGTAGTAGAGTCCTTTTGTATGTTCCAGCATTGAGGCCTTTTTCGTGTTCAAAAATTTAATATTTATAACATTCCCGAATCGATCGAAAATTGCAGGTAATTTGTCAGCAATTCGCCCATTCAGTTAATTTAAAAAATCGCTGTAAAAATAAATAAAAATCATCAAAACTTTAGAAGTGTTAATCATCGCAAAAACTGTAAAAAAATATTAAAATTAAAAAAACATGAAAATATATTATAACAAATAATTTTAACCCTTAATGAGCAAAATATCAGATTTTCTGTTTATTATCCCTATCTTACAGCCCATTAAACATAAAATTCATATTTCTAATATTTGCATGTCTTAAAACTTGACCTGTGAATTTTTTAGTATATCTGTCCGGCATAAATAATTAAAAAAATTTCTGAAATTATAGCTGCTTTTGACCCAAACCTTGTTTCCACTTTTCCAACTTTATTTATTGGATGAGATTTACCTATTGTATAATTCAAAAGTTTCTTTCATTCAAAAACATCGTTAATTATGTTTAGTGATGCATTCATTTATAACAAAAAATTACATTAGAAAAATAAAAATTAAACATTTATAAGGTAAAGTAATAAAAAAATTGTTTGATGACATATATTATGAAATTTTATTTCAAATTTGTGTTTGTTTACATATTATAATTTTATTTGTTCAATAAAGTTATAATTTTTACATACTTCTGTATTTTTTTTCTAATGAATTATTTGCTATAAATAAACACAAAAAATAATGGAGAACACAACTCCTCACCGAGTCGAGACTATAAAATACAAGCATTAATGCTTGCGAAGAATTTAAATATAAAGGAGATGTTTACGTAAGAAAAATAAATAAAAATACTAAATAGTGGTGTACAAAATGTGAAACTTGCAAAATCTATAAATACCTTCTCGTAAAGAAAAACATTCAGAAACTAAAAAACATAAAAATAATATAATTGTTACATATGAAACATTTGATAATGTTTACAAAATAAAGAATAAATAAAGCAATGAAAAAGTAGGATTCATATAGGACATCGCCCATTAGTCAAAAACAAAATTAAATATAATTATAAAAATAAAAAAAAAAATTTCGAAATAAACTAATATCTAAACGTGAAAAAGCTATCGTGAAATGCGAAATTTGTGGGAAAAAAATACAATCAATTTTATAAGAAAATCACGAACGAAGTCAAAAACATATACAAGCTACAGATAAAATCAAATAATAATTATGAATTTAATGACTATGAAGTACATGAAATGTTAGAAGCATTCGAAAATAGATTAAAAACTTATTCTACTGATTGTAGGCTAAATGATAAAATACATTAAAAATATTTCTCAATGAAGGTAAACAATTTGTAATAAATAAAATAATATAAAACAATAATTTAAAATCAAATTAAATTTTTCTTTACTATAAAGGGGGATAAATTAATGATGAAGAATATTTAGAAAAATGTTTTAAAACTAAAAATGAAATAATTTAAAAAACAACTTATTTAGACGAATATTAAGAAATTAGTACTTCAATAATGTTAACTGAAATTGATGCATATGAAGCAAAAGGATCACAATGGGTACTAAGCATAATAAATAATCAAGAATTCAGAATAAATAAATATAATCCATTAAACTGGGATTGTACTTTGCAGTTCAAAAACAATTAAAGATAAAGAAACTGTCATAAATGTTTAAAATAATAATAAAATACTTTTTATGGTCTTATAACAGCTCTTCATCCAGTAGAAATTATTCCAGATGAAGTCAAACACTAAGAATTGATACCCAAAGTTTTCGCGAAAAGATTTTACCCTACTTTGCTTCAGCACCTTACGTGCATGTCAGCGCTTTTAATTTATAGTTATTGGCTGTAAGTATTTGTGCAGTGCCGTACCTATCAGAACACTGTTAACTGCGACATCGCATGCATGTGTTTTGGTCTCTTGGAGTTCAAAAATGTAATCACTGACCACGAAGCAGAGCTGTAGGTGTGCGCCAGAGTCACAGAAACTGTTATGGCTTTTCTTTAATGTATATTTTAAATACAGTGTTGAATAATATTTTCTGCTACCATAGTTAAATATAAAATTTAAATGCGTACTGGCAAGGAAAATATAATAAGGCTGATGCCTTTTACTGCTCAAATGAAGCAAACCTTCCAATGTAATTATTAATTGTTTCCAGAGGAAGAAATGTAAAATGAAAACAGTCGATATATTGCAGAGTGAATTACAAAATTTATTATTAATTAAATTGTTGGGCAATAGGACAAGCAACTGAATATTCGACTGAGATTTTACACAGTGCATATCGCGCAGTTATTATTTAAAATAAAATACAGAGCTATGCAAACACTTTTAAATTTTTTTATCCTAGAGTTCACTCTCGACAGGTTTAAGTCAATTAATGTAAAACATGATGTTAGGTAGATAAATAAATCAACAGATTAAATCCATCATCATTAGATAGTTCAAATGTTTCTGAACATCCATGGTGATTAAATATAACTGGATGACGTAGCTTTGAACACATTATTAAATGTTTACGTAGTGGTGTAGCACTTAGCTGAAAGTTGGGATGAGTAGATATCCAGGGAAAGGACTTATTGAAAAAAAATAATGTGATGGCTTCAGTGGATGCAAGTAGATTTGAATTGAAGCTGGGCCGTTTAATTACTTGGATTACAATAAATATATATTGAATATTACAGTGTTGAATTGGTTGGAGTTGAAGCCTCCACTGCAACATATAAAAAGGATGTGGATAATTAATTAATGTTCGTAGCAAAAAGCATGAAGCATAACAAGCAGACACAGTAGGAAATCTTACTTCAGAGTGCATTGGAAAGTAAGATAAAAAGCAAATGCCTCAACATTAAATCTCTACTGCACTTAAATAAAACTAACACTACACAGAGTAAAACAAATTAAGAAACAGCCTGGGAAATAAGTTCCATAGACTAAAGTCTCCCGAAATACATGAGCAGTGCAGAGACACGTCATGTTACTTCAGTAGAGCCGAGAGAAGTCAAGGCAGTAACGTGCTACAGAAAGTGCAGTGACACCAAACTTAGTTTCGTACACCAGCACTAGATAGCAAGGGGGTTTCAAAACAGCCAACGAGAGCGCCGAGATGCAGGCATGGGAGGCATGAAGTGCCAAAGAAAAAATCCAAATGTGGCATTTTAGATGTCCATGGGCGAGTAAAGTTGCAGTTTAGCACATCTTGCACGCACTCAGAGGATGTACGGGCTCTACAACTGTGAGAAAGTGGCTACAGTCACATATGATATTTCCTGTGGATTGTATTGCAAGGTGATAGTGGCCTGCCATGGCGAGAGCCTAGGCAGTGAGGCGGCCAGCTGTGGTCGCTTGCCTGGACTGAGAACGTGAAAGTAAAATGTAGTACAACAAGCAGAGAAAAGCTGCATGAAACTTAATAATCATAGTACCCTTGAATTACTAATAAAGGTTATATTCACCTAATAAATCACTTTCACATTAAAAACAATAAACAATTTTCTGGAAAATACAAATAAAAATAGCATACAACTGATAAAACAGCACAAAACTATGTGGTGCAAAAATCTTAACTTAAAAACTTCCTGGCTACAACTATGTAACATTTGAACACGAAATTAATAATGC
The DNA here is from genome assembly GCA_003012365.1 of Medauroidea extradentata. Classification (NCBI taxonomy): domain Eukaryota; kingdom Metazoa; phylum Arthropoda; class Insecta; order Phasmatodea; family Phasmatidae; genus Medauroidea; species Medauroidea extradentata. The sequence goes on from PNEQ01108057.1 coordinate 13,411, forward strand.
ATTTGAAGGTTTAGAATTTCCAATGCAAGTAGATAAAGTACAGGTATTTGATAAAAGTACTGCCATTTCTATTCATGTTTATGAGTGCAAAGGAAAAGAGGAAGAAAATGATGATATGTTTTACCCATTAACTATTACAGAAAATAAAATTGACAGACATAATTATCTTTTATGTGTAAAACATGTGAGCTATTATTGTTGGATTAAAATCCTTTCTCGACTTGTAGGATCACAACTTTTAAAAAAATACTAGAAAAACAACTTTGTGATAGATTTTTACAAAATTTTTATTCTGAATGTCTGTTAAGTAAACATGAAAAATATTATAAAGAACATGAAGGCATTCGAGTAAAACTTCTAAATGAAAAAAATTAAAGTATTAAAATTTGAAAATTATAATATTTTTTCAAAAGTACCTTTTACTATTTATACTGATTTTGAATAAATCCGAACAAATATTTTAGTGGATATAAACTTCACTACATTTATCAGCTCTATAAGAAAATAATTTATCAACACCATAACCTTTTTCAACCATAGATGAATGTACATATCCTGATTCTGAAATTGAGTATAACTACCAACGAGACAAATAGTAAACATAGAGGAGTGGAAGTGCTTTTGGGTTGAAGGTCTATTGAACTTTTGTCGGCCATGCTTTCCATCGTCAAAACAAAGGGCCCTGTGTATCTACCTGATAACGGAAATAGATTCCAGTTCCGTAACACTGTCTGTCTGGAAAACAGCTGCATTTTGTTTCGTCTCGTCGTTGTGTCATTTGTCTTTTCTGTTTCGTGCCTGATAATTGTTGTGTTTTGTTTCGTCTCTTCGTTGTGTCGTTTTGTTGTTTTTTTGCTTGTGTCTGATATCTACTGTGTTTTTTGTTTTGTCTCATCGATGTTTGCATGTTACTTGGTTTTTTTTACTTTTATTTTTTATTATTTCCATTTATTATCTGTTTGTTCCTTGTTTTGTTTGACCAGATTCCATTTTGGAATTTCATGTTGTGTATGTGTCTTGCTAACTAGAGCACGCTCTGCTTATTTATGGTTTTCTATTATTTGTTTAGTTTTCTTTGACAGTCACTCATTTTGCAATGGAGTATGTCCAAGAAACTAAATCCAGTCATGCACTCCCATTGCACAGTTCTTTCAAAGATCATATAAATACCTCTGTCTATCGTTTATATATTACAAATCGTAAATACAGGATGAAAACAATTGGCGAATATGTGTCGGTAGCAAGGTAACTGGCTCAAAATGCAAATATATACATTTAAAAATCGTTAAAGTAAACATAAGCAGGCATAAAATATACATATTATGCATTTCAGTTGTTTGTAATTACCGTAAAATGGGGTGAATAGGGACGCTGGGGTGAATAGGGACAAAATTTCAAATCAAAAGTTCCAGTACACAGTTTTAAATCAGAGTTTATCATAAAGGTTGGCAGTAAATGATTTAACAAAGAGTTATTGTACTGAAATATAATTTAATTTACAATAAAGTTCTAAGCTAGGAATCTGTTTCAAATTCTGTCCCTATTCGCCCCAGCGTCCCTATTCACCCCATTTTACGGTACTATTACCTCAGTTTTGTGTAAAGTACACTGTGTAGTACTTTATAAGGTAGGGTTGTTTGTAGGACTACTGATAAATGTAAATTATAAAATGTCTGAACATATGCAAATAAGTCTGCATTTATACATACAGAATAAAAATAAATACTATAATACATTCTTAGTACTACAAGAACCATGCATATATCATGTCAACTAATTCAACAGTCAACAACCTTGCTGCCCACCCTAACCCAATTTAAGAGCCTCAAACTTATACAAATAAATAGATATTCGCAATTGGCCTGTCGCCATGTAGCGAGATCACTCCTTACCTGCCTCTCTAGGCTACCATTCCAAAACCCCCCTGAACCTTCCAACTCCTAACAGTTACCAAATAATTCTGTAAAATATTTTTCTCACTGACCTCACAAGCATAGACTGTCTACCCAATTCATTCTCTTCCACTCCAGTTGAACCTTCTCGCTGGTGTTTACTCTTCCCCATACCCTCCCTTAGTTAGGAGGTAATTTAACTCTCTCCAACCCTACCAGCGCACAGATATCCTGAGGACGTCCGTAGGATGTGAGAACTGTCGTCCCTAGGACGTCCTAGGGAAGTTCATTACAAGTCCTTCTTATGTAAGAAAAGTTCATGAAAAAGTACTCCCTACAGTCATCCCTAGGATGTCTGGCATATACATCCCTGGGACATCCCTAGGAGCTCCCTGGGATCTGTAATAAACACATCCCCAAGACATCCTCAGGAGCTCCCTGGGATCTGCATTAAGTGCATCCCCAGGACATCCCTAGGAGCTCCCTGGGACCTGTATTAAACACATCTTCTGGACATCCCTAGGAGCTCCCTGGGACCTGTATTAAACACATCTTCTGGACATCCCTAGGAGCTCCCTGGGACCTGTATTAAACACATCCCTGGGACAACCCTAAGAACTCCATAGGACCTGTATTAAACACATCACTGGGACATCCCTAGGAGCTCCCTGGGACCTGTATTAAACACATCCCTGGGACATCCATAGGAGCTCCCTGGGACCTGTATTAAAC
>PNEQ01108059.1:0-16035 GCA_003012365.1 Medauroidea extradentata
CATCATGTTTCGGATGTGCTAGTAGTCACGTCCGCCGCCCTCGAAGGGTTAAGACGCAGTTGGGACAGGTATCTATGACGTAGTTTAGGCGGGTTTTCCACTATGAGCCACCCGGGCTTTGAGTCATCGGCCAGCCCTCAAGGTGTTACGAAACAGCCGCCGACCACTGGCCTCCAGGAACATGGCACGCAACAATATAGTATGGTTCCAGCAAATACAGAAAATCGATTAAGTTTGTATCTATGCCCTGTCGTGACAAAAATGTTGATACATCGACTGGAACAGAAGTTATCGAGAAGAAACAGATAAATCCAAGGTGGTAGGGATCAATACCCCTTAAGAAATATGCCCACAAAATCAGGGATTTAAGTACAAGGTTTTTTTACTTAAGTTTCACAAGTGATTATTTATATTGGTAAAAAGTACACATTTGCGTTTTATTCAGAAGTGTAACCACATACTCCCGAATAAAACTTGACCACACTAATGTGTACAGACTCGTGCTCAAAGAGGTTGTGTCATATTACATATCGATACGATTGTAAACTGTAACTGCGTGTAAATTATTTATTGATGGTCTTATATGTTTTTTGCACCTACTTCGTAAGAGGAACTCACTCTTAGCGGTTTGTACTGTGCTTTGACGTGTCAGTCATTGTCTATCATCAGTCTTCCATTTTACACACAAAGATATGTAAAACATAGTTTATTTGGTGGGTTTATATATATTATTTATTTCCAGTTTCTCTTGATGTTATATTGTTTCGTTTAGTTTTCTGGGACGACGTAGCGCTGAAATAGCGTTTGTTAATGATTTTCGACTAAATTTCAGACTAACGGGTTTGATGCGACAACTTGCATGTAAATACAATTCTTTTAAGTGAACTGTTTTTAAAAATATTGCACCGTCTGGTGCTCAGTGCGATGACGGTGGCGCGTGGCGGGACTTTATGGAACTTAAGCTTCTGGCTAGGTTCGCGATCTCTATGCTTTATCTTCTAATATACTTGTGTTCTCTGTTTCCCTTCTACTCTTCCTTAGTTTGCTGAGGCCCTGGCCAAGCCTCTTGCTCGTGTGCTAGCGTGGCCTTAACTTTTACTTCTTCGTCAGCTCTGGTTCTAGTCAAATGTAAGTGTTTGTAGCTCCAGTTAGTTGTTTGCTTGGGAAGTTGTTCCCCATGGCAGTAACGTGACTGCCGTCATATATATGTACCTAGTTAAATGATAGTGATTTTCGACTGTCCAGATTGGAGCTCGTTGACGTGTCATTTGATATACGTCAGGTTTATTGTCTATTTTGGTAATGAATTTTGAAATATTCTTATGAGAGAAATCATAAATTTCCTGTTATGCCTTGTCAATTTCGTCATGTGAATTATATGTAATGTTTAACCCAGAAATGTTGATTTTTTTCTAACTGGTCGTTAATGTCTGATTTAAACGTAGTGGTAGGTCAAACGTATCCATGTGCGCGCGTACAAAATATTTAATTACTTTCAAAGTTATCATTGTACAGTTTCATAAAGGTCAAATGTATTCATGTGCGTGTGTGCACAGTATTTAATAACTTTCAGAGTAATCATAGTACAGTTTCATAAAGGTCAAATGTATTCATGTGCGTGAGTGCACAATCTTTAATGACTTTCAGGGTTATTATTGTATATTTCTATTAATTGTTTTAATGTGTATTTATGTGCGCCTAAGCACCATTAGGATGTTTGTAAAGTTTGGAAGATCGCTAACTCGCGAAATATGTGCCAGATTAATATATTTTTGAACGTTCTTTGTAATTTTAAATTGTTCATATTTTACACTCGCCTTGGATTTTTCAACACTGTTACTAACTCTTTACATTTTGAACAATTTATTTTTGTTGGTAGAACCCACTTACTTACGTATATTTTCATAGTATTAATTGGCAGTTTGTAATTTGCGATTTTGCCAGTGTGTCTTTGTTCATTGAAATTACTCTTGCTACAGCAAGAGGATATTACATTATTAAGTTAATTGTGAATTTCAGATTTTTGTTGTTGGTGATTTTTTTTTTTATATTTGGAGCTAACAGTACATACTTCAGTACAGCAAAACAAATATATATATATATATATTTTTTTTTCTTTCTTTCCTGTAGGAAATAAAGCGTATTACAAACATCACCCAAATTTGCCTTCTTTATTGTAACATACTTATTTTCCAATAAACCCTATTGACTGTAAGCATACATAAAATGTGCACTGTACAAACAAATTTCTTATAGTATGAGTGTAACAATTTTTTTTGTGTAAGAAATCTTTGGATTAAGAAGTAACTGGTTCAAATCTGTGTAAAACTGTCGAAGAAATCGGTTTTAAAACATATTCCAATGGTGTGATAAGAAGTCATATGATCAAATTAGCAATACTATTTCTTTAATAATTTTTTTCCTTCATGGTGCGGTTCAGACATTGTAGTGATCTTTTTTTTTGCTACGAACAAATACCAAGTTTGCAAAATGCAAACCATGATATCGGTCATTATTAAATGAGATGAAATTTCCAGAAACAACGCAGTTTGCTTTTAAACTGATGCAACAAAACCGCACAGCTTTTATGAGGTAAAGTTGATGACAGTTTTATTTGCTCACTAATTGCAATTGCGGTACATTGTACAGCTGGTTGAAATTCTCATTTGGTTATGGAAATACGAGCGTCTGTTAATTTAAATGTTTATCTATTTTTTCTGTCCATCCTAGTAGCCAGAAATATTATTAACTGTCTTGTTTTAGAATATGCTTTCGGAGAGTTAATGACATATCATACTGATGATTAATTTAACGGTTGGTACGACTTTATCAGCAGATTGAAATTGTAAATGCCATCACGTTTCACACAAAGCAAAATAGTTACGTAGGAAAGTTCATATAAATTATTTTTAGCCTGATTTTCGAAAGGAAAATAGACTTATGAAATGTTCTTCCCGTCTCATGTGTGGTTGTATGTGTTTGAATATTGTGTAATTGTCGTGTCTGTGTGCTCGTGTGTGTTTGTATATGTTTGTGTGTGTCTGTGCATGACACTGTGAGTTTGAATCTTTGTGTGTGTGTCCCTCTACCACAAAATATTTGAACCTGAGTATCGAATTTCATCAAACTCGGTGCAAGTAACGTCACCTAATTTTGTTCACGTCTAGTGTGTTTTTAAATGAACGGTGATTTGAAAATTTTTAGGGCTTTATTATACCTTAAGAACTGAATGATATTGTTAACCCAAATTGAAAACACTGACAGTTAATCATAAAAATATAATATGGGAGCATATATTGCTGCGGGTCTACAACTTTTCGATGATATAATGCCTTAAAAAATACATACGTAATGTCAGATTTGTAATTAATTTCAATATTAGATAGTTCGTAATAAAAAATGTGATATATCTTGTTCTCAATTTTTAGATGCGCAATATTATAAGACAGCAAGACATAGATTACAAAAGACATTTTATCTCGTTTCTAGACCTAATATACCGATTATAAAACACACTCACACACATATACATATAGGTAATTTAATAATCCAGGTTTTAATTTAAGTCGAGTTTATTGTTGTAAATCTGCATATACGGAAAACAGCACGACATGCATAAGTACAAGTTGTGTCATATTTCGAAAACTTTTGGGCCGATTCTTACTAGAAGATTGCCATCCTAGATTATAAATGTAAGTATATTTCATTATTGTATGCTTACCATTTTATAAGAACACAAAAATTACATTAATATTTGTAATGTACTATTCGAGGTATTACTAAACCGTTTCTAAAACATAGGTTTTTGAAGTTTATTATCCAATACATAATTTTCGTGGTCTCATTGTTGTAGGTCAGCCTTTTTGGAAGAAAGCATAAATATTTTATGTCATATTTCGCGAACACTTTGTAATCTGTTGAGTTGATTCACACACTCGTAAAGGAATCGTGTTCGTAATTTATTTGAAATAACTATTAACGTTACAAACAACTTAGTTTCGAACGTTAATTGAGACATGCTGTGTGTATCCGGGGCGAACTCCAAGTTATGCCAATTCTAGTGTCCAGACACTTTCATTTTTTCTTTGACGAACACCAATTCCGGTTTTTGGAGGTCGTACGGTGACAGTACACGCAATGATAAAATTTTGTTAGTGTTTTCGATGCGATATGAATTTGGGGACATCAGTCGTTTAAAGTTGGGGATTGACTTGTCTGTTTAAATTTTTGTTAGCTATCTTATAATCCTAAACGGTTCAATTTACACTTTACACTTTGCCTTATCTGCATTTAAAAACTGAAAAAAGCAACTGTTAGTGTATAAATTATCCAACCTGCAAAGTATTGCTGTTTGTTACAATGTAATTCGTCAATAAACAAATCGCAATTCTGCAAACTATCTTTACATCTTTAACGAAAACAACTTAAACATAAAAATTACTCTTTTACTGAATGGGAAGAGTGCAACTAAATAACTTCACTCTTTACTGTTCTTTCTTAGTTTCATAGCAAGATTCATAGCTATGTCAGAAGTAAAGTTTATTTTTAAAGTGGCAGACATCCTTCCAATAGAATAACCATTTGAGATGTCAGGTGACAGAATACAGAAAAATGTCATCTAGATGTCCAAAAAAAGTTATAATGTGTGCTTAAAAACTAATATATGTGTGTATGTGTGTTTGCCCCACTCACTTACTCACCTAGAGACATGAAATTCTGAGGTAGGCGCCTACTAAGAAGGGATTTTTTGAAATCCGAAAATACAGAGGATGAAAAGAGTTGAAATATGTTTTCAGTGAATCCTCGATGGCATTAAGACTTGTTGAGTTATCGAGGTTATTTTTACTTCGGTATGAAAATTACAAAAATGGATATTACTTATTTATAATTTTTTTTAAGTTCGGAAACCAAGGAGGTGAAAAGTCATCATTAGGTGTTTTCAATAAATCTTTGACAACTCTTCATACCCTTTTGAGATATATAGGTGAGCTTTATTTCAGAATGAGGTTAAGGTTACGCATATCCTTACAAAGAAATTTCAGGTTATTCTGAAATTTAACCTGAAAGTGCAATTTTAAAAAATAAAACATTGTTTCAATTCATCATGTGAATCTCTTAAACCTGTTGAGATATCAAGATGATTTTAAATAAGTATGAATTATAAGTAACTACCTAAAATAATGTAGTTACTGATTTTACAATATTTTATAATTAGGATTTAGGGTGGGGAAATATGTTAAAAGCTACATAAATCCTGAAAATCAGGTATGACAACGGATGTATCATTTATAAGTTGTTACTTTTCGCCGTCATAATAATACAAATACCTCTTTGGGGACGAAACTGTATATACACACTTCATTTCTTACAAATTCTGACAACCTATCTTGGCACAGTTGTTTGTGACACTGGTAGGTTTTGGGATAGAAACGCGAGTTAGGCAAGACAACTAAAACTGATGCGGTATTTTATACGCTCATATTAGTGGCAGCTGACACAAGAGTTAATTTTATATTTAAAGTAGAAAATTGAAGGGTGGCTTCTTCTTGCTGAATACATAGACATCTACTAAAGGGTAAAAATGAGGATAATGTTTTTCCCCCGACATACTGGAAATCTTTTTAACTTGAAAGGTATCGTCATGCTTTGGGGGTGGACAAAAAGTTGTAAAATGTGTTTTCGCATTGCCCTCAGTATTTTAAAACACTATAAGCTAATGTCATAGTTTTTCCTTCGAAAATTCCAGGTAGCTTAAACAGCAGCCGAACAGTTTGTTTATATATATACTTTTGCATACATACAGATATACATATAAATCGATGTGTGTATGTGTACCCTATGGACTTCAAAGCGGCTGGAGCAAATTGAACAAATTTCGGGCAATCTTTAGATTAGCCCAGAGGGTGACCCTGTGAAGTTTGGTAGCGTTCAGATGAACATAATTTTTTTTTTTTTTTGCTTTTTGTACGTTTTATGACAAATTTTTCCTACAAATTAACTTATTTGTTTATAATAATAATTAACAATTAATTAAGTAAGTAGGATCGGTACATGTAAGTCTGCGGCACGTCAATGTAAAGAATTCAATTCTTGGCTATAGATAATTAGTGCTACCTGGGTCGCTAGAATATATATGTATATAAATATATAAATACATATATATGTAAACTCACCAACACACATACAAAAGCTCTTTTAGAAACATCTCAGCAAATTTTGTACCAGGGTATTGCTGACTTGAAAATAATATATTTGCTATGTAGCTCCCGTGGTCTATCACAAATATTAAGGACTATATTTGTCCTTAAGTATTGTGTCCGAAAAGAATATATTGTGATATATTATGAAAAAATTTGCATTAGAGGAATAAAATATGGCATTTCTCGTAAGTAAACCGGGCACTCACTCTTGTTGCACTTCACTACGCCTCCCAGTTTTTTGTGTAAAACGCTGTATTTACGTAAACACCATTCTAAAAAAAAAATCACGGTATCGAAAATGGGTTGCTAAATATTGAGGATTTTTACGTACACCCTAATGGGAGCTCACCCCCGACATTTCACGTTTCTAGGCCCAGATATTTGAGCTGTGCATTTACATATCAGTAAGCATTCACTTTTAATTACAGAGATTCCTCCAAACTGTGCTTGAAATTAAGTGCATACAATTTGTAAGATTATAAATCGGTTTTATTTCTCATAATTTGGTACAAATATTTTAATACTGTAGTTTTTAGTATTTATATAGTAAAATATATTCTGATGTGAATGAGGCAGTTCAGTTTGAGCATTAAGCAAGCTTATTTTAAAGACAGCTTAAACCAAGTGTGTTTTTATAAATCGCTTTTTTTTTATCATTTTGACTTGCTGGTGGATAAGTTGTAACAACAGTAAATCACAAGCATATTAGCGTTGCAAAATTAAATGACACCATAAGAAGTCAATAACACTTACTGCCGGTGATGAATGAAATTATCAAATACGGTCTCAGCAATATAAGATCTCAGTATTGTAACCACGTACATTAAATTATAACTCAAAATAAAATTTTTATTGCACACTACATTATCGACATTTCTGACGACTTCTTTGAAAATCACTATAAGAAAAAACTGTACGTAACTATGTTTAAGTACATTCCCGGCTGTTTCGATGTTAGTTCCTTCGGAAAGTAGGGTAAAGTGTTTTCACTACACGAAAGAAAAATATTGCTGTCAGTAAATTTCTATGCCTTTCACTGTAATTTGAGTACATATTTGGAACATACTAATGTTAGTTTCTGCAGACATACGATACAATTTTCGTATTGGGGGTCCTGAAGTTGGTTCACGTCCTTAGACCTACCTGCACCTGTAATTTTGTTAGAACTTTTGTGTTTGATATGGCCACAATTAAAATAAAATACGTCGAGCCTTCAGTTTGTAAGAAGTCGTTTCAGCAGATTAGAAATCACATTAAAATTATCTAAGGAACACATTTTAGAGATTTTTTGAGTACTAGAAGTGCGAACCAGGCACACGTATCACGCTTCGTTCAGAAGTAATACCAACAAATTTAAACATCATATGGTAAAGATTAGCTGTACGTGACTACAACTTTTTAAAGAAACTTACTCCAAGATGCTCCTACATAAATATTACCCCAAAACGTACCCATTTGGCTAATTTCAGAACCGAGATAGTACGCTCATAAGGTTAGTGGAGGGTGCAATTTTCTTTTCATTTTTCTCCGAAGCAAACGTTTCTTGCACACGTATATAAGTTTTAGAATGTACACCTATCTGCCAATGCTCTAAACCCCCACACATAAAATTAGTAGTAATAGAAGATATGTGATTACTTCATAATATGGGCGAGTACATGTATGTTGCTACAGTGGTAGAAACTTTCCGTGCTAAAAATATTTTTTAACTTACATAAAAAAAGGCATAGGTATAGAGATAGTTTGCTGTTTACATTGATATAAGAAAGAATCGCAAACACAGTAAACATTTTCTGGGTAGGGGACTTTAATAATAAAAATCCTGTTTGTTGCTAAAAAAAATTTTGCTTGTGAATAAAACGCGTGAGCGCAACAAATTACATTTCCAAGAAGACAGGCAGTGGGACGTCTCATCGATGGTGAGATAATTTCAGGCGGGATCGATAAGTGAAAAACTTAGTATCGGAAATGAAGCGACCCTAACCTGTATTAAAGAAACATTACAGCATTCGCTTGAAGAAATTCCGAGAATCCACGAAAGACTGAATTCAGTATATCCGGACTGGATATCTAACATGAATCCTACTGATAATAACTACAGGGTTTTAGCACTGCACCCTCTCGCTCGCGCCAAAGAAGTAGCGGCATAATATGCGTGTTATATTCTTGTGTGTAATCGTACTGATATAATAAAAGCGAAACTGTGTTTGTTGGTTTGTTTTTCCTCGCAGCAATGGAGCAACAGACAGACATAATTTTATCACAAAGAAAGTGTTTGGTTCGGAGAGTGACGTAGGCTACTTTTAATTCCGAAAAAAATGCACAGTTCTGGTGGGATTTAAATTTAACCGAGTTTTAATCAAATTCGTGTGAGTTTACCATTATATAGGTAGATATGTATGAAATATTTACATCATATTTACTAAACTATAATATAAACTACGTAATAGTTATCAGATTTAGATGTGTTTCTTGAGGATTATTAACCTTTTGTTATTCTTTCTTATTACACTTACTTAAGGCAGTAACCCGAGCTATACTCAGTATTTCTGACTCGTAGTTTATATAAATTACGTCAGTTTATGTCCAAAACTAATTATTTTTTACGTGGGCTGAAGTAAAATTCTACATTTATATTCTTAATGTTTATTCAAAATTTCTCAGATTAAATTCGGTTATATTCGCGAGAAAAGCTGCGGACAACTGTGACATTTATAATACGTAACTTACTTATAAATAATTACAATTAATAAATGTAGTGTGTAATATGTCGCATTCTTTCAGTTAATAATTTCAATCAACCACTTGACATACAACATTGTATATGGTAGAATCATAATACAATGCTCCGTAGTTTTGTTATGCACGTTTTGTCAATAGAGCACCAATCAAGTGCATAGAGAATTGGTGTTCAATTGACAACAGCTCAGTTATGTTTTTAGACTTACTTGAGCAAACCCCCAGGTAAAATCTAATTTGGAAATAATTGTTCCTTCCACTTTATGTTGTATGTATATTTTTACAACTGACTCTGAAACTAACTTTTGCTCTAAAACTTTCAGGGTGAAATTGACTTATTTTGAATGTCGAGAAAAGTATCTATAAGATTTTCTAATTTTTATTTAAATTTAATTATGTGCAGAATATATTATAAACGCCTAACTTGCATATTATTTAGCTCCAATCAGATTTCCTTAACACATTTTATCGTTATATGGTAAGATATGGGCACTTACTTCATATAATTAACAATAAAAATAACACGCTTATGACACAATAATTCAAGATGGTGAACTTAAATGGCATGTGCAGTATACAGACATAATCGGTTCAACAGCAGAAACGTTCTCGCATAATACAATGAACAAGATTTCAAACAAACGTAAAGAGGACACTTCCTGCAAAAGGTACAGTGTTAATGATCTTCCATTATTGTCAAATATTTTAAAGATAAATTGTGCTCTTTATTGAACAATGTGTCTATAAATTTTAAAGCTTAAGTTGAAAAATATTTCAAAATATTATGTTTTCATTTTAAGGGCTGTATGCTTTTCAGCTAACATCGCAAAATTCGCCCACATTGTGGTATTATCACGTGAGACACTTTGGAGATATAAGTACGACTTTAGTATGTATAGCTCATGTGCTGTGTAGGATGGTTACAGTGTCTGTGAAAATTGGAATTCTATTCGTATTATGCAGACGATGCGCCCCAATGCTACCAGCATGATAAAGACAATCGTTAGCGTCTAAATGTTTAAAGGTTTGAATATCTTAAAAATATGTGTCAACTTAACCACTAACATTCCTGACATTTTCCCTCTTAAAGCATAACTCTAGGTAAAGTAAAACTAATTTCACCCGAAATAAAGTTCTTAAATGTAACACTCATTTTGTTAGGAAGATTGTGTCAAAACAGCGAACTGGCCAACTAAGACTCTAGATCGAGTAGGCGTGAGCTAAGTTTGAGTGAATTATAGTTGGAACCATAGTTTTGTACTGGATTTGTATATTGTCCGTTTATTTATACGTGAATGTAGAAATATTTCTATAAGCCACTTACATAAGTACTTCATATTTATTACAATCCGTAACTACTTTTTAAATGTATTTAAATTTTCCCATTCGCCAGTCAGAGTCAAACAAGTTGAATGGTGTCTAACTGTGGCATCTAGAGATTAACTACTACGCCTTTAACGTGCCATGGGAGCCAATTCCAGCAGAGAGGAACACGCTTTTGGCAAGGTACGACTCTGCAACGTCTTGTCAAGGCCTGAGGTCTGTCTACGACGTCTGCGGGACGCCCTAAAGGACTCGCCCTACCCTGCGCGCAACCACACCCGCTGTGAGCTTGTTAGGGACAAACTAATGGATGTTCCTTCCATGTCGGCCACCCGCGGAGCGCCAGAGATGCGGCTGGCCTAGTACACAGGGGCAAGGAAGGTAGGGCGGGAAGAGCCTCACCCCTCCTAACGTTGCAACTTCCCTCCCTCCTCACTCACCCACCCCTCTCTAGCGCAGCATCCGACGCAGATAACGTCACGTCGACTACCGCTTCCCCCTTCCTCGCCTCGCTATAGGGGTGGAGATAAGTCCTGTAGGAAATGAAGCTGTGATACATGTCGCTCGACGAGTATTGCTTTCAACTATCCACGTCAGGCTGCATGTTGCCACTCTACGCAGGCACAAAGGCCCTGTGCTGTCACTCGTACCTAAATAACGTTCGCAATTAGGAGAAAGAGGGGCGTGAGGGGAGGAAAAATCTCTCGTAACAATTTCATCCGAGCTATCAGATGTGTTTGCGACTGAAATATTCCCCACCCCTGTTGTTTTATTCTTATGTCATCTTGTCCGTATGCAGCAAGAACTGAAAATATGAATGTATAAAAAAATATATTTGTAGCAGTTCGTTTACGACATATAGGATTCCGATTATTGCAATTTCTGATACAGTTTCGTTGTCGCTGAAACGCGCATGATCTAAATCCGTTACGACAATGTATACTATTTATACTTTCGTGATAGGCGATTTTGGAAACACAAATTATATCAGAAGTGAAGCATAAATAGTTAACAATAAACAAATCGTTATTTGTAAATAAAGTTGCTTATGTGCAGTTTTTGTTTGTGAAATAAATGAAGAAGGTAATGTAAAAAATGTTATAAATTTATCGGAAGTCAACACAGAAAGGTAGTTTTTTTTAATTGAACACTTACGTAATCCTTATTATTGTTCACATACTTCAGTGCAACGGAAAAATTGCTTCCTCTATAATGAAGGAGTTATACACGACAGAAATTAACGTCACTAAAAGTTAAAGGTATGACATATTCCGAAGAAAATTCTGAATAAATAAATAATATTATAATTACGTTCATAAAGAAAGTCTTCAAGTTAATTTAGCACTTATTTAGGACTTCTGCGTAATTTGATCGTAGGAATGCTCCTTTCCAGTAAATACATAAACCTGACCACGATTGACTGTTTTTATAAAGAAAGATAGGTCGCTGTAAATTACATTAAATAATCGATATATATATATATATATAATCTCTATATATAAAAATGAAAACTGACTGACTGACATATCAAACTGCAGCTCAAACCACTGGACATAGAATCGTGAAATTTTTTGTGGGGGTTCCCTTCAGGTCGTAGGCGAGCACTAAGAAGGGATTTTTCGGAATTCGACCTCTAAGGGAGTGAAAATGGGGTGGAATGTGTTTCCGAAGAAACGTCGATAGAGCTCGAACCCGACGGCCAATCGTCGTGATTTTTACTTTAATAGGACACTCGTAAAAATGCATATTCGTCAATTTAAGGAATTTTCGAAGTTCAACATTTAAGGGGCTGAAAAGACTTTAAATGTGCTTCCAATCAACTATCGATATCTATCGAACCCTTTGGGATAGCGAGTTGATATTCACTTCAAAATATTGCTTACGGTAAATACCCAAAAATAATTTTTTTTTTAATTCGACCCCCAGGCAGTAAAAAGGGGCAAAATGTGTTTTTAATGAATCGTCTATATCTTTGAAACACAATTGGATATCGTCGTGATTTTAACTTTAATTGGTTACTTTTACAAATGTCTATGACAGGACTCAAAGACGTTTCGAAATTCTTTATATAAAGGGGTGAAAATACGTGAAATGTGTTTTTGATTATCCTTCCATATCTATCGAATCAATCGAGATATCGAAGTGCTCTTTGCTTTAAATTGGTGCTTTTGTAAATATCCCAAGTAACATTAAAAATATATTTTCTGAATTTGGCCCTAAACTGGTTAAAAATGGGGTAATATGAGTTTTCGACTTGCATTCGATGTATATCGATCCCATAGTTTTTTATATAGCGACGTGATTTTTATTTAGAATTGATGCTTACTCAAATACCTAAAAATTAATTTCAGGAATTTTCGAAATTTGCCACCTAAGGAGGTGAAAAGGGGTGAAAAGTGGTAAAAAGCGTTTTCAATTATTCGTCGATATATCTTGAACCCAGCGGGCTAATGTTGTGTTTTTTACGTCCACGAGATACCAATAAAGTATTCTAAAACGTGATTCAAGGGTTTCTCGAAATTTACTCTCTTAAGTGGTGAAAAGACCTTGAACGTATTTTAGATAAATCCTCGATATCTATCGAACCCGTCGAGATATACAATTAATTTTTGCTTAAGGATGATGATTACAGAAATTATCGCAAAACTATTTTCAGATTTTTCGAAATTCGATTTCTCAATACTGTGCAGGGGTGATATGTGTTTTTTTAGTGAATGATCGATTTTTATTCGACTGAACGGGCTAGTGATGTGATTTACACTTCAGTTGGATACTTATATAAATGTCTAAGATGTAAATTTAAAATATTTTGAAATTCGACACCCAAAAGGTTGAAAAAGCACAAAATTTGTTTTCCATCAACCCACGATATCTATCTAACCAGTAGCTATATTGAGGTGTTGTTCGCGTCAGATTGATGCTTACGTAAATATTTAAAAAAAGTATGTATTTAATTTCTTTTCTATATAAGAAACGAGATTATTAAGAATAAAACTAAGTTGGTCAATATTCAAGGCAGACGATCCGAAAAGCAGGAACGAGCAGCGAGAAAAAACCTATACAGGAGTTTCATTCTACAGTAACCTATCGAGACGTGGTGTTGTACAACCTCTATGAGCCCAGGACACAGATATTTTATTTTTTTAATACATTTTATTTTCATGAATTATTTCGACGTTATGTGACGCAGTTGTTTGTTATAAGGCACTATAAAGAGTGGGTATAATCGTCCGCCATTTTGGGTCTTTCGGAGCTAGCGCAAGCCGATGCATGCTCGCGCGCCCCAAAAACCTGATAAACTAAACTCATCATAAATCTAAAACTATTAAGCCAAATGTACTCAAAATTTTTATATTTCATATAAGAACTATACTGCCAATGATAATGTAGATCAAATTTATTTTCTGCAACTATCATGTTATTAAAAAAAATGTTTAACAATGCCATGTTGATATTTGACAGGAAAATACAGAGTAAATTATAGTAAGCGAGAAACTTTTTTGTTATACGAGATAGATGGGGGGTATCAGCGAAGAAAACAAAACGGAATTAAATTTCTATGCCCCTCTTGACGATTTACGCGAATCGCTGTTGTTTTGGTGGCAGGTAGAAGACAGAATATTTCGTGCGCGAGGCATGGTCTCGCTCAACGACGACGCGAACACAACTTCACTATTAGTTTATCTACACAACATTTACTATGTAAATGTCAGAGTAATAAATATTTATATATTTATTACTAAGTTTTTACAAGCGCCCTTCTTGTCTATAAGCCTAATAGTTTACAGGATTCGTGGCAGTTCCATTTAAAACTTTATATATATATATATAATAAACTAAATAATATTGTAGTCATATGTAACTGAAAATAAGTTTTTGATATAATTCAGTTATAGTTGCATTTCCAAAAATTTCCGTCTCTATTTTTCAGATCTAAAACAACACGCCACAGTAGAACAAAACTATTCGTAAAGGTTTATACTTTATATTTTCACATAACATATTTACTCAATTGGCAGGATAACGGTGAATACAGTGACATGATTTACAAATGCTTCTATTTGGCTCTAGACATGAAGGTTTGAATTTAAATAGAAATAGAATTCATGACATACTTTTATATTTTTTAATTGTTTTTTTAAACATAAAATCTTATATGGCAGTTTGAGATGAACTTTTTGTAACGTAATATGTAAATGTTAAAAATAAGTAGGCTTTGCCAACGAACAGTAATAAACCGCAAGACACCGGAAAAAAGATTGAATCCAACAAAGGTAGTTTAGTTCACAAAGATTAATTCGAAAAATTATATTTTAAAAACAGTTATTCATTTACATACTTCTATTTAAATAATGCTGTGTACCAAACATTTTACTTTTTTTTATAGTTTAATTTGGTCACTCGCGATGTAAGCTAAAATTACACATTATTTTGTAATATCACAAAAATAAATATTGAATACATTTGAAATTATGGTTTACAGAATTTTTTTATTCTTCACTGATATGTAGAAAATTTTGTAATTATATTTTTCTATTTGTAAATCAATAACCTAAAATAGAGCATCAAACCGAATCACTTTTTTACAGTGGAAGAGAGACTAAATTTAATTTAATTTTTAAAATATATACAATTTTTACAACATGCAGTTATTTTGCTTACAGTTTAACACTGTCTCATCACTTAAAGAATATTGTTTATGCCAATTGGAACTAAGACCTAGTTTTCTTTTTTTTCGCAGAAGCGGTGCGATGCATATTGCATTTTTATTTACATTTTTGTTTAAGTCCACTACAGCATAGAACCTCAATTATAGCCCAAATGAATATATAACAAAAAAAATTGAACCGACACCTAGATTAGAATTTCCATCCTTTACATTACCAAGTTCGTCCCTTAAAGAGCTACCTGTGATCTGCCGCAACTGTCACATGAATTTTTAAGAATATAACCAGCAATCGTATAAAAAACTACACTTATCTGTTTACCGTTATATAAGTACAAATTATATGTTTTATGTAGTCAAGAAATTAATGTGTTTCGAACAATATTGTTTCATGGACATACCCTTATTCGAAAACACATATTTTGTTCACTTATTGTTAGAGAAAGGAATAATTCGCGAGCTCAGTGAACGACGTGTTATAATCCACTGTCCTATGCATACTCGAGCCCGTCTATTAGTGCATTGTGTGTTGTTACAGTGAGCAGCAGCTAGTGGATAAATGGTCGGGGCTTGTGTATAAACAGGAAAATGGATTCCCACACGCATGTCGTTGAACTCGCGAAATATTCCTTTTCCTACTTATTGTTACGAACTTTTTACATTATTTTTATGTAAAGATCTTTACGAACGTTACATTTTATTTTTAATTATTGCCTCTGAAGCGCTAGTTCATATTAAAACACATGCCACAAATCTCTGGGAGAAGATACGTTTTGCCGAATTCGCAGTGGATGAGGAACCTCTGCAGGGATGTCGTGGTTCTGGCGTTGTGTGGTGTACAATGGAACTTTTTATAGAGTGTTTAAGTTATACTCTGTCCACTCTAAGGTTGCAGCAGAAATAAAAACTGCTAACGAAATAAATCAAAGCACTTGAATTATATCTTGATTCTTCACGTTGTGATTGTGTCGTAGCACAATTACCTTGTATTTTTCAATATTTCAAATGAAATTTTCGCTGTACGAAAAATGTTATTGACATTCACTTGGCTGGATTAGCTGCAACCTTAGAATGGATAGAGTATATTGTTACATTTTTCATCTCATT
>PNEQ01108060.1:0-16034 GCA_003012365.1 Medauroidea extradentata
CCGTACATAATATCACGAAACTGGTATTCATCCGGGCCGTAGGACCAAAAATTGTTCGCAACCGAAACACAACTACTTGCTTCCCGACGCCATGATAATCGAACTAACTTCTCTTGTTTTCAATATGGCGGGCAGGCACCAAGTTCAAATCACAGTCAATGTAACAACAGTACAAGTACACAGATTGGGTACAAACATTACTGTTGAAAGATACATAAGACGATGTGTACCGTCCAGTTGAATACGATTTATCCGGTATGTAGCTGTCAGTATTCGCTGCGATTGAATTTCACCATGAATTGTTGTGCAGAAACTGTGCATAATCTGGACTAGGTTCAGATATTGTTCTTATAGATGTGAGTATTAATCTCCAAAAAAAATATCGATATGCGATTTCACATCTGTGTAATACACTTTTAAAGTGGTTCCCTTTCATCGACTGGTTCATTTCCTGAAATAATCAGACGATTGTCTCTGGCAAAGTTGTGATGTTTTAAAGTGGTCCATATGTTGCCATATTATATTCATATCATTTTATATACTATGTTTATATAGTAACATACATAAACCGAGTACTCTCAGTCGAAGAACGGATTCAGGGAGACTCACCTCTTTCTTAGCGTATGGAACGAAACAACCAATCAGAATGCTGCTTTTCAAGGTGTACTTTATGTTCGGATGAATAGCTTCATGCGAGGCACCTGCACTGAGATCTGTGACTTTATATCCCCAACAGTATAGTAAGTAATAGCCGAGTGAGAGTACTCTGTGATTAGGTTGCACTAATCACAACGTACTACTGGTGCTCTCAGCGGTAGTCACGCACTAGTTAGGATTTCCCACTCCAGCATTGTTACAATAACACCGCTGAAAGGCTACGAAGGTTACTTCGCGAACTTAACAGTTCAATAAGGAGGTTAAATTATCACGTCATTGTCTGGAATATGTTCTTGTCAGATCGTGCCGGAGACCATGCCGCCCTAGAGACGTCAGAAGTGTTGTCGTCGACTGGCCTCCGTGGAGGACCTAGGTGCGACCAGGGTGTACGTCGACCACATCCCGACCAAGCCAGGATCCCCAACACCAGCTCGACTTCCTTCGACGACGGGCAGTTGGACATAACCAGACCATCGTCTCCTATCGGAGCGGAAGAAGGTCCGTTCTTCGAGGGGGACATCATCCTCCGAGACGACGAGCACCTGACAGGGGTGAGTGGACACTCCGTCTGATCCCCGAGGACGTAAGGTGGTTACGATAAGCCTCGAGGTAAGGTTGGGAATCGCACAATCCCAGCTTTAAGCGCTAAAAAAGTAAATTCAAGTACAGTTTTCAAGCCCTAATAAGCCACGAGACCATGAATAGCAGGCTATTCAGACAAGATTGGTAATATGACGAACCTGGTCACATGACTAATAATCAGACGTACCTAATCCCCGCAGGTTACGTAATAAAAACAGCCTGTAGAAGCATGCGTTGTTCATAGACGCGTTGTCATGGCCATCCCAACGAAAAGCAGGGTTCTAGCTTTTAAAACTGAAGGTACCAAGTCGGACTCACATTCGACAGGATCCGGGTTCGAGTCCCGGCTCCGGTCATATTGGTTATGGTTATTCCATGGTGTCCCGAAATTTCTTCAGTATAATGATGGGATGGTTCCTTAACATGGGTCATGGCCGATTCCTCTTCCAGTTCCTGTCATTGTGTAAAGTTGTGTGTCATTGTCTCTAATGACTTCGCTGCCTTAGACACGTAAGTCGCACTTTACTTTCGATATAAATATATAATTAGTTATATGTATACAATTGTGGAGGCATAAATATTATTTTGTAAAATTAATCACGAAACGCTACTAGCGCACGTAGATTTGTTTTGTCTACAAAATATATCCATTTTTCCTTATCTAAAAGTAAATGCTTTGCATCGCTTAATATTCTTGCGATTCAAATATTAATGCAGTTAAATAATTCCAACAGAAATATTCATTTGACGAGACAAGGGAAAAATGTCCCCCTACAGTTAGCAAAGTGGGCGTATCACAAAACGAAATTGTTGTTCAATGACACCCAGCATAATTCCGGAATGCTGATTACAAACTCTTAACATTAAAACAGCGCAAGTGAGTACACACATGCAAACTTGTTTTAAAAGGATTCGATTCCAGAACTCGTGACGTAGGCTACTAGCAGTCACTAACAGGAGAAAAACTTTCATGACAATAAACGAATATAGGCTGTCTACGTAACATTTTTCACCATTGTCTAATAAATCCGTGAAAAAAAGAGTGCCTGTGACTATGATTTTGCAGTACATTGTTTGTTAATGACGGGTTAATATTCTTCACGTGCGGCAGATTCTAAAGAAACGCGTTGAACGGAAAACGTCTTATACAGCACTGTTCTAAATCCCAACCGTATCGAAGTAATAAAGGCATAAAGCATACAACCACCAAAATAATTCGCCGGGTACTTTAGCAACTTGCAGTACATCTATGATGATCGGAAGTCGCCTGGCATAACACACTAACAGACGCAGTGTTCAGAAACTGGCCCGAAATATTTAGAGATGAGAATCTTAGTGGAAATGATAATTTGTATTACAAAACTAAGCATAGCTCAAATCGTAAAAGAGGTTCGTTTACTGGCAAGACATCTAAAGTGGCGTTAAACACAACTAAAGGTTTTTTCTTTTACAATATTGATGTTACTCGTGATCTACACCATACCGTAAACGGGCAACTTTATTTAACCCTGCAGGGTAACTTCGTCCCACTCAAAATTTTGGGATTTATGTCGTTCAATTTTGTCTGGATAACTTGAATGTACCCTATTTTTTAAGCATTCATCCCCAGTTATCTATTTACTCACGAAATGACTCCAAATTTAATATTTTGTCTGGGACAAAGTTACCGCATAATGAGACAGTTACCTCATAATGGGCCAAAGTTATCTCATAACGGACCAAAGTTACCTTATAACAGCCCAGTTATCTCATAATGGGCCAAATTTCTCGTAGCTTCCTCATAACGGGACAAAGTTACGTCATAACGAGCTAATGTTACCTCATAACAGGACAAAGTAATCTCAAAACTGACCAAATTTGTTTCATAATGGAACAAAAATACCTCATAGCAACCCAAAGTTACCTCTTATTTGGCCAAAGTTACCCAATAACTTTCAAAGTTACCTCACAATGGGACAACGTTTCCTCGTAACTGGCCAATCAAAATTGTCTCGTTATAGGACAAAGTTACCTCTTAACGGGATAAAGTTACCAAATAATGGGCTAAAACTGGCTCAGTATATGTTACTGAAAAAAAAAAATAACGTTGAAACCGTCCTCCTACATAAAAATTGGAGTGTCCACCACGAAGCTGACATCTTTGCGTACGTTTTTAAAGGAATCGGTAAATGCGGCCCATTTACACCAAGAGCGCCTTTTATTATCCCTCAGTAGAACATACTAGATATACGAAGATCTCGTCATATGGCCATATTACAGTACGACGTAAAAGTTGTATGCAATTAGATGGTGGTCACACCTAATTTTTGTATGCAGGCGGACGGTTTCAACAGTACTGTTTCCGTATGGTTTAGATCTCAATATGATTAAACAACGTTGTAAAACGTGGTTTCATGCAACTCAGTTTTCGATTTCTTGCAAAAATATGTATCTTAAACGAATAACAAGGGCGGATGTCTTCCTTACGAGTTGAGCTATAGGCTATAGATTATTAACGAATATTAATGGGATTACGACGACTTCAAATTTGATCCTTATAGAGTGCTTTTTTTTTATTTTTTTAAAATAAATTTCAAACCATTTTCGGAGTTGTGTTGAAGTAAATTTAGTGTCATTATGTCAGTTTTTGGCTTAGCATTTCATGTTTAGTTTTACGACAAAATTGCGACTTAAATTCGCCATAATGAAAACGAAATTTGCATTATTTTTATTCTTGTGACTTCAAGAAATATTACTGATGAAACTGAATTTCAGATATGAACTTCTCTTACAACTTTATAAAAAGAACGATCAGAAGTTTATTGGTTCGATAATTTAATTATGGTAATATTAAATATTAAGAAACTAAATTGAAGAATACAGTTTATATATAAAAGAATATAAGTCTTATGCCCTTACCGACATGGTAGCTCGCCTCTATGAGACATTCTATGGCTACCCAATAAACATAGAGTTGTTTCCTACAAACCCGTACACATTTACGCACTCTGCACTTAGACATTCACGCCTGAAAAGGTGCGTAAAAACACACGTTTTCGCAATTTTGGGTGAACACACGTGTTAACGCCCTTCGAATGCTATTCCTAATGAGTTTTCGAATAAGCGTCCATTTGCCGAGGTCACGGCCACCTTAAAGGGTACCTGAGATTTTGTCCTTAAGGCCATGCTCCAATTTGGACACTTAAGTTCGCGAAAATAATGGTGTATTTTTACGTCTGTAATTATAGAAATCTAGTCATCTGGGAGCCGTGTTGGCGCATTGGCTAGCGCACTCACCTCCCACTAGAGAAATTCGGGTTCGACTGCCGGCGGAGTTGATCCCAGAATTTTGGCATGTGGGACGAAGTCGCTGATTGGCGAATTTTCTCGGGATTATTCCATCCCTTCCCCCCACCCTTCTCACTTCGGCACCTCTAGCTTCATCTCATGACAAACGGAATGGTTTTGTTGTGAATTCACAAGTTCCACGACATTAAAGCTCAAACATTAAAAAAAATATTTTAGTTACCTCTCTTGCAGTCTGTGGAATGCTCTGCCGGAGGATTTGAAATACAGTAACGATGTCGCTTTCAGAAAGAAACTTAAACAATTTCTGCCGGCACAACAAAAATAAACCTCAATATTAACTTGTAGGTGAGACTGGTTTCTGGTCAATATGTCTAAGATTAATAGTATGATTTTTTGTAAGTTTAGGCTAATTTTAACTTCCAGGTAATTTTTTTTAGATAAATGTAGTATAAATAACTGTTACCTTATGTAACTATAAACAGTTATAACTCTACAATAATTTATAGGTTTATGTTTAATAATATAACATCAACTTTATGTAATTTTTGTTATTGATCTGTTTGAACACGATCTGTAGTAACCCGTCCATTGGCCGAACTATTCGTGGATAAATAAATAAAATAAATACACGTCATTGCTAGCGAATGTCGTCGAATCACAGAAAAGCAACAGTAACATAAAAGGACTAAGCAGGAGAAAATCAGCAGCAAAAATGCAAAGAGAGCCAACTATTGTCGTCTGTGAAAATACTGTAGTTTTCTGTCTTGTCTATGACCATCTCTGTTGCAGTGTTCACTTGTGCTGTCCTCCTTGTTTCGTCCACCACTGTCGACATTGTCACGCATCTTGTTTGATCCTTGTCTGTTTGATTTTTCCTTTTTGGTTTTTTGTTTCCGTTATATACCGACTGTATTGCTGTTTCAGAATGATTTGTATGTTTATTGGCTACTGACTTTTCTAACTTCCTTAATTCGCTTCTTTCGTACTTTTGTTTCTATTTTCCTTGTGATTAGTCATTTTACGTTACTGAGTTTTATGCGATTCAACGACATTCGGTAGCAATGGCGTATATCTAACAAAACACTTAACTTTGTCATACACCCCCAGTGTAACAATTATTCAACAGCCAACTCTCTCATGTTATTCTTCGGGGCAAGTAGATGCCTACGGGAGCTCATAAGTTTCTACAGTTTTTTCAATAATTATTTTTAAAGCTTAAACAAGGGCATATATTAAAAAAATCTGTCTGGCAGTTTGGTTTAAAATGGCTTTTGCCGTGATCACGGTCGTAGAAGAACAGGTCTGGACACTCGCCTATCTAACAATGTATTTTGCTTGACCCCCTTGTTGTTTGGCTGTAGTTCGTCAAGTTACCGAGAATGTCGTACTTTTTGGCGCTGTTTTCCGGGCGGTCGGACTCAAACTCCGTCCACTTTTTTCCGTTGCTAAATTTATAAAGTAAATAAACATTGCTGGAGCCATTTCTTAAATTTGTGAGCGAAGAAAGTATTTCATAAATTGATAAAAAATACGTTTTGATAAATTGTTTATCTTAGCGGAAAGGAAGTGGGCGGAGTTTAGTCCGACCGCCCTAACATCAGCGCCAATAAAACACAATATTCTCGGTAACTTGGTGTACTACAGCCAAACAACAAGGGGGTCAAATATCCAGGCGAGTGTCCAGACCTGTTCTTCTACGGCCGTGGCCGTGATAGATAATTTTTTAAAAGCAAGAAATAATACGGCTTCAACTAAAAAGTCAGTTAACCAGAATTTCGTTAGTTACATAATTAGCTAAAACCACAGCATTTACTTCCTTGAAAAAAATCAGCCAACATGGAGAAGACGGTTTTAAACAAAACTGCCATACAGATTTTTTTATATCTGCTCTCGTTTAGGTATGAAAAATTAGTATCGCATAAAATGTAGAAACTAGAGAGCATGGCCTTAAGTCATGTATCCGGGGTGTGATACCCGGCCCTCGGGCACCTTCCCCACACGATATATTGCTGTATATAGGTCGTTTGGTATACAGTGAGCACTTAAATTTAACCTTTTAAAAAATATTACTAGCTGTTACTGCATACAATTCAACATAAACTACGTTTGCCTTATTGCTTGTATGGTTGGCAGCGAAATTACGTAATATAGTCCCGTGTATTTTCCTATTTGTATTCAACAATACTGAAACAAAATCAACCAAAATCGACATGATTGTATTTCATATAATTAATGAACTGTTTTTTTTTATCAAACTGTATCAAGTCATACTGACTACGCCATTTATCTTAAACGCGCAGACATCAAGTGATGTGTCCATAGATGTTAGATATTTCCCGGCGTCAGCCGTTAGGAGCGGAAAGATACAAATTAGTTGAAATCAGAACTTTAGCAGGGCTTTTTTGAGTGCTCGCTTTATCCTGTATCACCTATGCTAAAAAAATACCAGTTCCGGCATCGTTACAATCAAGCTACTCTAAATGACACAGAAGTGAACTACCAGTTGTAACACAGTCCATACTAGACAAGAAGAGACTGCTTCCTGCGCAGGTCCGCAACCTGGTGAACGGGCCGTACAACCTGTGGCCTGGGGGAGTTCTCTACTACGACTACAGCTCAGAGTTCGACGAGGCGCAAGTCGCGGAGGTGGAGACTGCCCTCATCGACCTGCAGGCATACTCCTGCGTGAGGTTCGTGCGTCGTACCACACAGCCGAACTACGTCCGCCTCAGGAACACCAATGTCGGGTGAGTACTGATGTCACTGTTTTTGCTACAGCTGACAAGCGCCTGGGTCGCGTTAACTTTCTCGCTCCTCGGAAATGCTCGGGGGAGTTCGATCATCCTCTGCGATTGAGCCAGACATCTCCCTCTTATCGCCAAGTAAGGATGTGGGCTCTCCAAAGAGTATGATAGTAACAGTTTAAAGTACTATTCCAATGGCTTGTTTGAACTGCGCGCGCACCGTTCTGCACAGGCTAGACTTGCGGAGCAATGCCGCACATTATTGTTATTGTAGTTTTATAAGCTAACAAAACCTACTTTCGAACATTGCACATAATTTTTTAATATTTTAAACCAATCTAATTGTCACTAAGGAATGGGAAACGAGCACATAACGGATGCGCGGACGAAAATGAACAGCCATTAGGGAGACACTGTTGTTATTAAAGTCCATCGTCGCTTTACTATACACATGGATTATCTTATGTTATTTGAAGCTTATTGATGTAAGATTCAAAAATAAAAATAAATGCTGTGTGCTGAATAGAAGGACGGTTTTGCTAAGTTAGGAGACTACAGTAAAAACGGAATACGCCGTTACGCTCAGTCGCCGAATATAGACGAATGCTCCCGAGTATTTCCGAGGAACGACGGAATGCATAAGGCGGGGAGTACCCCAAGAGAAAACCCAGCGAGAATCGAACCTACATATCTGTGGCGGGAGGCAGTTGCTCTAGCCACTGTGTTAACCGTGGCCCGTAAAGGGAAGTTTAAGTGAGCAAGGTAAAGAATGGGGGCACCAAGCAAGGAAGAATGGAGCCTGATAAACAAAGATAAAGAAACTTAAGTGTGAATGACGATAGTAACTGATGAGGGTGAAGGGGATGGACGTTTGAACGAGGTTGGGGGACGGGCGGAAATATGTACGAACGAGCAAAATTTCAGTCTTAGCGAATATGGAGAGAAGGAGCGTAAGATTCCGCGGGAAAGAGGGCGCAAGTTTGTGCGAGGAATAGTGGTGGACGTCTGAGTTGGAAATTTTGGTGTGAGGTGGCGTGGGGTGGTATGGAGTTTGAACGAGGACAGAGAAAGATGGGCTCTGAGAGGGAATTTGGGGTGGAAGGGTGTAGCTAACGTCCTAATGACGTTGAAGGAGAGAAGGAATTTGAACGAGGAGTGTGTCTGACCTGGGTTCGATTCCCGACTCCGACCATCCTGATTTTGGTTTTTCATGGTTCCCCGAAATCCCTTCAGCCGAATGCTGAACTGGTTCCTTAACTAAGGCTATGGCTGATTCTTCCCCAGTTCCCGTCACTGTACGGCAAGTATCACCGTCTCTAATGACCTCGCAGTTGACGAGACGTAAATCCCCATACACTTGCAGAAATTCCTTCATGGACTTGCTGAGACTTCAATAAATGCTTCAGCCAGTGTAGACCCTACACCATGATGACTAATTAATTATACAGAAATTTCATTGCACAATATTTAGTGTTAAAAACTCATAAAAATTTAATTTGTACTTGGTTTTGTGATTTTATGACATTTTGATATGAAGTTACAAAACTATTTCAAACCTAAAAAGTCAAAAAACAACTGTTGGTACTTTCACAGCCTTAAGTCACATTCAGGAGAGTCGCCGACGTGACTATATCACGCCAGTTCAGTGTCTTACACAAAGAGGCCATGTGGTACTTGTTGCAGTGTCAGAGTTATAAAACTACCTTGCTATACTCTGTGTCGCATAACTTCAGCACAATCTGACAGTTCTGAAAAATGTCGTATGCCAAGTTAGTCAACATTTTTATTTTAGTTCCGAGCGTGGCGGAGAAGTGGTAAAACACTCGCCTCGCATTCTGGAGGACTCTGGTTCGATCCCCGGCTCCGGCCATCCTGATTTCGGTTTTCCGAAATAGCTACAGAGGCGAATACTGGGATGGTTCCTTAAACAGGCCCTGGCCGATTCCTACCCCCGCTCCCCTCGTGTTTCTGTACCAATGCCTTGTGCTGTTCGAGGGCACGTGAAACGACCAAATAAATAAATAAAATGAACCTCAAATCTCCAGTTCTCTATTTGAACTGTAAATTTTGTCTTGCATTCTGACTACTATTACAAAATATTAACAGTAATTTCTCATGATTAGCTGTCAAATTTTACTGCAGTTGTACGCAGCAGAATAAACCGGCTCCCAAACGCACGTAAAAGCCACAGGTGTGCGAGGTAAGGTCTTGCCAGCAACTTATCGCGGGGAAGAGGAAAGGGCAGGGAATGTGTTAGTGGGCGTGCGAAAACGCAGGGTAAAAAATTATTTGCATTTCGAATTACGAAACCCAATATCCAGACTGAAGACTTAGCGCGATTGCAAACACGAACATGCCCAGAATTACGCAATTTTGTAACACGTGTAAATAATAGACACAAGCAGCAACAACGTAATAGTTCTTAAAAACGTATTTAAAGTAGTTGCCCGAACCAGAAATTGGCCTGTGCTGCATCAGTTTAGGTTCAACAGGCAGTAATTATCGCCGCATAGTCTGTACCAAACACAGTATTTTTAGCGTACTTGACTGTACGAACTCCGGGTGCGCTTGTAGACATGCTCGTGGTTATGTAAACTTGTGGCATCTTCAGGTCAATAGCGACACAACTCAGAAATGGATCATTTTGAGTTAGGCGTCTATTGTTGTATGCTTTTCTGTTACCTTTTTTAAGCAGAATGTAAATTATGTTTCGCCATCTTGTTCAGCATACGTACTGAAATTTCCAACTAAAAGTATTGAAATCCTTGGTTGTTACACCTGTTTGAAACGAAATGTGCCCTATACCGAATAGACAAAAAATGAAATATTCGAAGCTTTTTTTCTCAAAGCAGTAATTTTAATTATGTGTCCCTTTCTCATGTACCGCCTCAATTCAAAGACCGTGGATACTATTCTCCGTTTCACATAAGTTTGGAGAAATTTGACAGCAACTTATGGGCAATAATTTGTAATATTTTGTGATTTGTTGGCACTACACAAGACAAATTTTGCTGTGCAAATACTGAAACGGACATCTCCAGTTCATTTTAGAACTAAAAATGTCTTGCATTGCGCAACAAATCACAAAATACTGGAATTTATTGCCCATAAGTTGCTGTCAAATTTATCCAAACTTGTATGAAACAGAGTATAACAGCTCTTATGTAGCGATATGCATGTAGTTTAGTGTTCCTTTTTTTTAACTAACAAGTTATAGTTGTTTAATATTTATATTTTTTGGTATGGTAATCACACATACTTTTATAATACAGCATTATTGGTACAATAAGTAATAGTTGTTAGTAAATGTATTACTTGTAACAATAAAGACATGTTCACACTAACAGTTTTTAACGCCCAAATTATTCTCGCATTACTTCCAACTGCCATGATCTCAGAAACAAAAATTTTTGGGTTGTTTCACTATTGATCTGGAGATGCGTTTAATTTTGCATGCCAGTCAAGAAGATCAGAGTTTTCTTCCGTGATCGGCAGCAATAAAAATAATTACAGGAAACCAGAGGTCATTGCATGTACGCTCAAAGATAACTCTCTTGGAAGGGGCATGTCAAAACTTGCCTTCGTGACCGAGACTTGAAATCAGAAGAGAACAAGGCCCTTCGGGAGGTTGACAGGGAAACACAAATTATAGCATAAAACTGGCATGACAACTGCCAAGGTGTTCACAGTAAAGTGAGGACTTATTAAGACAGACTGATAACTAGGGACAGGAAAATTTCGCATATTCAATGACCCGCATGCTATAACCCATTGTCCTATGCACACTCAAGCCCTGTATATTCGTTCATTGTCTGCTGTTCCACTGAATAGCAGCTAGTGGACAAATGGACGGCACTTGAGTATGCATACGATAGTTGAATCTAACATGTAGCTCATTGAATTCGCGAAATTTTCCTGGTCTTACTGATAACAATAGCAACAAAATATATTTCACAGCCACATCAGTCTATAACTTTTAGATTCGAAGAAAGCTACACGATGATCCTGGACCCAGTAAAAGGGTGCAAAATTAAAACGGTAAAACTAGGTTACTACATAAGACTAGGCTACATAAATATTTGGTGACTTACTGCAAGTTGATGTAATATTTGGTGGAAATCAGATGTGCTGTCACATGCCCATTTGACCAAGTTGACTGCGGCGACAGCGTTCGGCATCGTCGGTTGCACCGATGGCTCCCTGCGGGCGGACGTATTTGACGCGTTCAAGGCCTAGAAGTGTGGATTGCTAAGAGCGACACAGCACGAGAATCGTGCCAATCCTATGCCCGCGGACCAAACATTGACTGCCATAAACTAAAGCATTTGCATAATATTTCAAAGTTACTTAGGCCCTACACTTACAGCAAAAATATTTAAATAATGATTTCATATTTGCCAACGCTCCTTATCTAAATACTGTGGAGACAATTCTCTGTTATACTATTACTAAACAGTACGTTAGTGTTCAGCTCATAAAAAGTAGTCGACGTGAAAATTTTTTATCGTGGCCAGCGACATGATTTGGTTCGACTTTTAGGCCATAGCTTCGAAAAGGTTGGCCACCCCTGCTCTAGGCGCAAGTCTGTACACAGGTGTTCAATCTTCTCCCCGTAAACTTCGCCTCTGTAAGACATTCAGTGGTCATCACATCGTTTTAAGACGTAACATTAAAGGGAAAGGTATCGTACGTACGTATACACCTTTTAAAGATTTTTCACTAAATATTTTTGTCTAAAAAGAACCGCAAAAACACACAATTTTCGCCATTTTCGGAAGAGAAAATAGGTTTTTACATATTAGCAGAGGACCTTAAATGCGTACATACACGTGTATCGTTCGTTTGAATGCTACTAATAAGCAGACGCCACTCACACACACGCTAATCAGTTTTATCGAATACTTTTCTATCAACCGGAGGTTTTGTTACCGCTCGGCGGCCTGTGCAGGGCGGCCAACTTACGGACACTGGTGTATGGAAAACAGAAAATTGTTTAACTACAAGTGTTGCCTTTTAGGGTGGCCACTGTGGTTACCTGCATGAAGTTACGTGTCCTGACGAACAAAATTAGTAGTTACAGCTGCATTCATGATATGAGGCACCAAGTCATTATGTATAATAAAGCTTCCTCACTGAAGATGATAGCACATAAAACACACGTTCTAATGGAAGGATTCTGAAAGTGTGAGTGAACGTCCTTTATAGGTAGACATATGCAAAATTCGGGTTATCATTTGGTAGCAGACTAAACTTCACTTTCCTGTACATAACAGAGCATAATCTTCGATCCAATTGGCCATGAACTACTATGTGTTGTCATTTACGTGTGTTACGTCTTTACAGAGATTGGCCTCTGTCCCGTGTAAGCATTCTCCGCGGCAAGTCACGACAATATCGGCCACCGGGAGACGTCGAACAAGCCTATAGTCACTTGGAGTCTAGTCAGCTGTCAGAAAATAACGCGAAATGTGCACGTCTCTACTTACAGGCCATTCGGGATAAAGTGAGCACTAAAAATGTGACCTTTGAAAAATGTCAGTAGCCGTTACTGCATATAATTCCTCATTACTGATTGTACGGTTGGCAACGAAATTACACAATATAGTTCCGTGCGTTTCCTATTTAAATACAACAATACAGAAACAAAACCAACCGAAATCGGCATAATTGTGTTGAATGTAATTAATAAACTAATTAAATTTTATCGATTCATACTGACTACACAATTTATCTCACACGCGCAAACATAAAGTGACGTGCCCAGAGAGATTTAAACATGCCCCGTCAATAACGGTTACGAGCGGAAAGATACGAATTGACTGAAAATAGAACTTTAGAAGGGCTTTTTGAGTGCTCACTTTACCCCGAACTGCCTATACAAAGCAATGTTGTTGTCAGGACACGGTAACTTACAGCAGGTAACCAAAAGATTGGGTCAATCTTGGAAGGAAGAATGCCGATCACCAAGAAACGGCCAGTCGCTTTTTACACACTGGTCCAATTAATTTTTAACTAGTCATACCGCCAATTTAAATTCCATGATAATTGAGGGTCAAGTTTATTTGGAAATTGCTGCAACTACAGTCATATACTCCGTTTCATATAAGTTTGGATAAATTTGACAGCAACTTATGGGCAATAATTTGTAATATTTCGTGAATTGTGGCTCTGCACAAGACATACTTTGCAGTACAAATGCTAAAATGGACATCTCAGGTTCATTTTAGAGCTAAAAATGTCTTGCGTTGTGCAACATATCACAAAAAAATTTAAAACCATTGCCCATAAGTTGCTGTAAAATTTATGCAAACTTATATGAAATGGAGTATACTCTATGTATATGTGCATAATAATGTCCACTGATCCATTTCAACACTTCATATATCAACAATTCCCTCTCAAACAACAAATAAATGTAAAATTACAACACGAATGCATGCACCAATGTGTAAACACAGAACAAGTTAATGCCAGTGCATACGCCATTCCCTTAGGTGGTTGGACCAAAAACCGACAATGAATGGCAAAGCTTCCAATACATGGCCAACATACCAAGATCGGCCAAGCACCATTTACACACTGGTCAATTCCTTCCAAGGTCGGGTGTGCAGTTCAACAATTTTTCTGTTTTCCATGCACTAACGCCAGCAAGTTCTAGTGCAGCCACTTCAACACTGGCGAACTTGGTCGGTGTTGATAAGAAACACGGCACGCACATGCAAGACTGCCCTACTGTCTGGCCCGTTACTAGGCCGTGCTAGATTCGCCGTAAGAAATAACCGTAAAAATTGAACAAACACATTTGAGAGATGCATGCTACAACACACCGTACCGCTACTTAGCCGCCGTAAGACCGTAACAGGGATAGAAACCTGTCTATTTCTTACGGTGCGGTTACGGTTATTTTTATACGGCTACTTTACTGTCGATGTAGCACGGGCTTTACACACTGAGACACGGCGTCTGTCAACTGTCACAGAGCTTTGTCAGCTGGGTCACTCCCCTACCAAACATCCCCTTCTGTTTAACTTGCTGCGAATCTACCAGGGGCAAATAAACACCGCCATGCCACAATTACAGACAGAAGCAATATGCAGAGAAAAACTGCCGCAGTCACGTGACTAGATCGTTGCAATAGAAAGCAGCGTTGTGCTAATGCAGACTAGGTATGATATTATTACTGTAATTACTAAAGTTTATTTTACATGCATAACGACCGAGCGAGGTGGCGCAGTGGTTACACGCTGGACTCCCTTTCAAGAGGACTCGGGTTCCATCCCCGGGTCCGGCCATCCTGATTTCCGTTTTCTATGGTTTCCCGAAATCGCTATAGACGAATGCTGGGATGGTTCCGGCGCCCGCCTACTGGCCGTGTGTTTGTGTGAGTGAGGCACGACGCCAAGGGCGATGTTGACCGGCTCATCTGGCGCGGTATCGTAGATAACTCGCCTGACTGACACTTTCAGTGGCGACCCCGTCCTTTTATTGGTGGAAAGTTTTAAGCTAAGTCCATTGCATGCTCCTAAAGAAGTTTCGCACGAATCCCACGAGTAGTTTTTGATATAAAATATTTAAAAAGCTGTCTTTAGCCATTTTGAGGAGCTCCGAAATGATTTTTATAATCCACGTGATGCTTTGAAACAACTCTTCAGTCATAGTTTGAAGTGTATTTTCTTTTCGTACGTGACATATTGCGCATATTTGGAATAGTTTCTTTAAAACGGATGTATTTACGAACACGATGCAACACGTTTTAAGCGTGTGCCATGGCCGACTCTTCTCCAATCTTCTCATTGTATCAAGTTGTGTATCACCGTTACTATAGGTACTTTAAAGTAAGCACTTCCCAACACTTATAATTAAAAAAAAATAATAATTGGGGCTGAAGAAGTAAGGGTTTGAGATTTGTGAAATGTCTACATTAGTTTTTAATTGCATGTAAGTTTTCGTATTTAAAATGGTAAAGATGGAAGCATAATGACTCATAGAAAATTGTAAGCAGTACTCAGCTTATCCTGAATAGCTTATAATAACCTCGCTGTCGAAGAGACATAAAGCCCACATACCTACATTTATATGAATTATACAAGGTCTGTTCATATGATTTTCAAACCGTACTTGCAGCCCAAATTGCAAACCAAGAACAATGAACCTTAACGAAATAATCTTTGCTTAAGGGCGTTCTAGTGGGGAAAAATTCATAATTTTATATTTGTATAAAATAGTGTTAGTTTTGTAGACATTACTTCAGAGAACATTAACATCTAACGGAAAAAAATTAGCTCGTCTAGTTTTCCCGTAATGTCACTTCAAAGTCAAAATTTGCATATTTTTACTTCATACAAAACTTGAAAACCAGTAAATATAATGAAATGGAAAAAATCTCATCAAAACAACACATCACCGTCTACGGCTTGAAGCATATACAAACACAATATAAAATATTTGTGTGTTTAAAATAAATTTCTAAAAGTACCAAAAAAAATTTAAATTTTGAAATTTTTTATTTAACATAAACATTTTTTGTAACGGGTTTTAAATGCTACAGGCCATAGACAGTAACACGTAGTTTTGATATGATTTTTTTCATTTCTTTATGTTAACTGGTTTTCAAGTTTTGTATGAAGTAAAAATACGCAAATTTTGACTTTGAAGTGACATTACGGGAAAACTAGATGAGCTAATTTTTTTCCGTTAGAGGTATATGTACTCTCAAGTAATGTGTACAAAACTAACACTATTTCATACAAATATAAAATTATG
>PNEQ01108063.1:0-14620 GCA_003012365.1 Medauroidea extradentata
TGTCATATCATGTCACACTGTCATATCATGTCACACTGTCATATCATGTCACACTGTCATATCATGTCACACTGTCATATCATGTCACACTGTCATATCATGTCACACTGTCATATCATGTCACACTGTCATATCATGTCACACTGTCATATCATGTCACACTGTCATATCATGTCACACTGTCATATCATGTCACACTATGTCATGTCATGTCACACTATGTCATATCACATTATGCCATGTATCATGTTATGTTATATTTATGTCTTATGTTATGTCTTATGCCATATGTTATGCCATATTTATGTCTTTTATGTTATGTCTTATGCCATATGTTATGTCTTATGTTATATTTATGCCACATCGATTACTTTTTGAAGATCAAAGGGCGACATTTTCTCGAAGATGTGTGAAAAGAAGTTGCCGACTCCTCTCTTTTTAGTGCTAAAAGGTCTTGAAGTGAAGAGTCGGCAACTACTTATCATGAGTGTCATCCAAATTATCATCCGAATCAAGATCATTATCACTGCATTGTCTTTTGTTGCTGCTACAGAGGGAGCCACCCTTTGGAGTGCTTTTGGAAGCCATTATGGATACCCCCCTACTGAGAACTGTCGCACCCAACCCTCCATTCGGAGGGGGGAAGGAAAGCAGAAGCCAGTAGTTCGAACACCTCGCGGTTTGTGCCGTTGGGAGGATGAACTACCTCCCACAGATCTAACAGTACATAGGAGCAGCCACCCTTCGCAGCTATTCATTGCAAATTACTGCCCAGTAGCACACCGAAGTGTATACCGAGGCAAACCAGGGACAAATCGTACATCCTGAGCGAGGCCACCTTTATTCCCTTACATGGAAAAACATCCCAGGCTCCCCACTATAGAGAACACCCTTTGGTGCCATTTCAGGGGACTTGTGATCGATTACACCGCCCTCCTCCGTACAGCGATAACACGTCGTCCCAGCGAGTTTGGGTACAAGGGCAGATCGGCCTTGACAAGCCCTTCCGCTAGGACGACACCAGTGGTGCTATGTTGGTGTACATGTACGTGGTTATGGTCTCCGCACATAGATTTGCCTGCTGGCCCAGTGAGAAGGGTTCTCTAAACTGTCACTAACGAAGACACCCAATAGGGTCACACAATTCGGAGGCAGCACTCATGAGCGAGGATAGGACCTCATTAGGAAGACGAACACCGCCCTGGCCTGAGACGATGATAAAGAGAAGATACCATGGGACCTGGTGAGATGAAAACAGAAAGGGTGATGAGAAAGTAGAAGATGATGGAAGAAAAATAAAATCAAGTCCATACAAGTTTCAGGTCCCAACCACAACCTGATTAGTCACATCTGACAAACATGGCTCGGCTGTGGTAGTATTCTATCCCGCCACCACACGGGGGAAAGGTTGTAGGTAACGTTTTATTTTTTTCAAACTGGTGGTACGCAATAATGTTTAGAGTTATTTATTAAGTTTTAACTTCTAATCACTGTATTTTTCATTAATTCAGTCGGATTTGACTTTTCAAAATATGTCCCAGTAATTCAACATTAAATATCGTTTATATTTGTATGTTACATCAGCACATGTAATCTTATAATACTAGTAACAAAAATATGTGCACTATAGACAGTAGTAATACTATCACATACTGCAAAATAGCTTACATACTGTTAGGGGTTTCTTATACGTGTTTTTCAAAGCTATTCTTCCTACAATGTAATTTGCATTATTAAAGAATTGGATTTCAAAAGAAACTTTCACACCATAAACTTGTGAGCACTATAATTTCGTCAGAAAGTTGGGTAACGTAGTATGGGGACAATGTCAGAAAATGTATGTTGCCATTGAATTAAATTGTCGTAATGAGAAGAAGTGGGTTGTTGTACAGGAGCATAACGACTTTGTTTTCTGGAATTTTGTGTACTATAGCCGAGAAAAATATTTTACTTGGTGTTGCATTATCTTTCTTTGCCTGAGTAATATTAATCAAGCATATATACCTCTTCTTGTAGCAATTTCTCAAAAACTAGTAACTGTCTTTGTTGATGCGAGGCAATTGTAATGCTGTTTGATGTAAAACACTACCAGTTTGTAGTATAAGTAGGCATGAACATCTTTCTTATTAAGAAAAAAAATGTGACACATGATTCATGCCTCGCGAGATAGTAACGGTTCTTGGTAGTAATTCATTTTAATTGATAAACATTAGGAATAATATCCTTAAGTACCCTTGGGTAAAGTGTAAATGATTATTTATACAGGTAATTACGATGCATATTAATTGTGGAGGCAACAATCTTATGATTTTGCATGTCATATGGGATATAGGTAAAATTAATTGTGCAATAAACGCTCATAATTAGTCATTAAGTTCAAAATACACTTAATTATTAAATGCATTTACTGAAACCCTACAGAGACTTTTCCATTTAGTAAATGTTTGAAGTGTAAAGTATTTTCAATATAATGGCCGAAATTCCAAGTTCTTTATAATCAGATTTCACTGTAGGAATGCAGGACTATGTATGACAAGGGTAACCTAACTTATATTAGAAAGGAGGATATTTTTCTCTTTCTGTTAAAAAGTTTTTAACTCTACAAAGAGTCTTATTAGTGTAATGTCATGTTAAACTTTGTAGGTTGATAATTACTCAAAAATGTTTGTTGGTTTTCCCTCATGGTTGAAAACAAACTCAAGTTCAAGTGGCTCGGCTTACAGTCTGTTCCCACGCTGACTTGAGGCTTACTCATAATATAAAAACTAAGTCTAATTTAAATTACTGCCTCTTCTCAAAATGGCTCAAAATACTTTATTTAACACTAGCCAAAAGCACTCTCCCTGTAGTGTGCTAAAAGTTATGATGGCGACAGATATAAAATCCTGGCCATCGTAGATTCTGCCGTGCTACTTACAAGTTTGACGGTTCAGAGAGCAAAAAGGAAAATTTGCTAAAGCGCTAGCTTTAAACCATGCCTGTCAGGCTCAGGTATATCACCTCACTTGAGCTTACGGGAAGAAATCCTCTCTTATCACAATACATGAACTAGTATTAAATAAAAATCATAACTTACTAAAGTAACATTTACAGGAAATATTGTGAGAGATTTTCTATCATATAAAATCCAGATTTAAAGTAAAATTAAATAACCATTTTAATCAGGTTGTGGTTAGAATTAATGAATATGTCAATAAATCACTTAATTACCATCAATTAAAGTTCATATAGACAATATTATTTGCAGTGTGCATTCAAATAATATAATATATAATTCACATATGCACTGTAATACTAAAACAATGCAAGATAGCCATCGGTACACAAAATTTACTCTGCTGTAAGCGGCGTACGAACATAAAAATTATCGTAACATTATAGAAGCTTTGTTGAATCACAGCAATGCAAGTTGTGCAGACGCACATGGTAAAGCGACGCACTGAAATTACAGTATGTTACCGCAAAGTGAACTTGTTGAAAAAAAAGTGTACGCAATGATGTTTTCTCGAACGGGACGTAAAATACTAACAATTTCATAACAAGAAGTGACGAAGATTTGTATACAACACATTTTTTCGACCCGGACATTAACTGAGAGACAAGTCTTGACAAGTAAGGAAGGCATTAATATATGTAGTCCTCTCTTCTGGCGAACACGATTACAAACGAGCGACAAAAAAAGGAAAGTAGCGAATGTTGAAATGTATATGTAAATAGTCCTATTTTGCCGACCTCGACACCAACCAAGAACTTTCTCATGATACGCCCTATTTGCCAAGTCGGATATGCATTTGGGTTTTTTTTTTATAGATTTTGGTAATGTAGACATGAAAAAATCTTGTATTATACAAACGGAAACCAAAGCTAAAGTATGCAACTCTAGGAGGAAAATGTAAGATTGACGATGCAGTGATTCCCAAACTGAGTAATGAGTTACCATCGTACGATGATGTGTGTAAAATCCGAAATATCATAACCAATATGTTAAAGAGAAAAGCTTAAAATACATTACGTGCTACAGTATGCAGGTTTATAAAAGAAGAACATAGGAGTCTCTTTTAACTATGCTCACTGCACACAAGACAACTGTGATCGCTCACACAAGTTATCGATTTGTTACAAATAATCTTCCTATTCTGTCATCACAATACTCACCCGAAATTGATTACCTGGTAGAGTAACACACCATCAACTTTGAACCAGTCAAGTCAGGGGACCTAAAAGGGTAGAGTGGCGTAATGAGATTGAACTCAAACCTCTATGTAAGACATGGTACGAGAAAATTATGAGAGAAGTGTATTATTCTAGAAATTTGGAAAATGTGAAAAGCGAAGGTGACATTACGAAAATTAGTTCAGAAGCCTTACCACGAAATAACCGTGATACAAATGATGTTATCGATTTGTTTAAGAGATTCCTGGATCAATACGGGACGACTGATAAATACATACAGTATGAAACACTTCTACTTGACACATTAATTGTATCAAAGATGCAAATGAACATATAAAAACAAACAGCATTTAATCATGAGCTGTATATTAATACAACAGGTTCACTCATCAAACCAGAACATATAGGTGATCGTGTTTACTAATGCACCATTGTATCTATTTTTAAAATTGTCACTTCATGCCATAATGCAGCAACACTTAGGAGTATATTTGACTCAATTTCGCCTTTTTGTTGTTTAAAAGTATTCTGTATAGTGGCCTCCTGTAGAACACATTGTTGTAGACTTTAGCTTTGCTCACATCAAAATCATTACTTTGGACATAAATAACATAACCGTTTTGACATACTCGCAGATTTGTTACAAAATATGTGTAGGAAAAGTACATGGGAACGACTGAAACCTATCCCCGTTGTTCATTAATAATGCTATCAATTCGTGAAAAAATTGTGAGTAAATCTAAATAAACATGGATTCAAAGCTGAACCGAAAAAGTTAATTGTAGAGAGAATATGTACGTTTATGAATTTTTCTACATTTAATATGTTCCTGAAACGTTTCAAATGATAACCAGTGTAATTGTGTCCCTTAACTGGAACTATGAGGTTATAGATGCCTTAAAGCACATTCACTACATATCAAAAAAAAAAAAATCTTAGAAAATTACTGCCGAAGAATTGGAGGCAGAAAACATTTATAAGGCTGAATACAGTTTTTAAAATGTAGATGATCCTGGAGCAAAAGTTTTCTCTGACAACCCTTTTTACAAGAAGTGTCACAATGTAACATTATTTCATAGGACACATGAAAAAAAAATTAAAATGCAAGAAAAATATTTTGTACTGTCCTCCTTTAACAGAACACATTATTAGTAAATATAAGCCTTTTGCACCTATGTGAAGTGGATATTAACCAGGCTAAACAAATCCAGATACTGCAATGCCATAGAACAGTGGTTTAACCAAGTGAAACATAGCATATTTCAAGGACAGTGACTACAAAAAGTTAGGAAATTTGTGGATCAGTTACATAAACACATTAAAGATCTATGCAAAGAAGTTAATTAGGATACACAAGTAAATAAATATCACGGCATTGGAAAAGGAAACAAAGGGGAAAATATGCATGTGTTCCAAAGTGGATAAAATAACATGAACATGACGCGAATTCAAATCCTGATGACCCAGATGACATCACAATGTCGGGTAAAAAGGAACTTTCAGAACATATATACTTTCAGAACAGATATTTAGAAATACTATGCCATTAGACTTCAATGGCAGACAAAAGAACACCACTTGACAAGTGTGAAATTAATGAACTAAGTAATAGTACCATTTTGACCAAAGAAAATATCTTATAAGACGGCCAACAATGAACTCTAGTTACATATGGTATCGATTAGCTTTGGGTCGCAAATTTTAAAACTTTGAATATTGCTAATTAGTTGTCCAACTTTGCAAAGGATGCTTGTGATGCATTGTACATGCAAAATAAAAACTTAAATTATATGGTGTGTATTGGTGGTAATTTGTTTACTGCAGTTTTGCCAGAGTGTAAGTTGCAAAATTCTTGCAAAAAAAAAGGATATTAAAATTCCAAAGAAAAAATAAGTTTTACTTTTTACCACTATTTGTGTAAAATAATCACTGGGTCTTAGTTGTGATAAATTGTATCAGGAAAACATTATGTTTAACGGATCCTGAGAGACATGCAAACACAATAAAAGAGAAAACTATTTTGACGTCTTACTTAAAAATTATTCAAATGAGAAGTGAAAATACAACAGATTTTATGGGTGCTGATGAAGAAAAGTAGGCGTTTTTACCCCCACCAAATCATACCTGTCAAAATGACTCGTATAACTGTGGTATTTTTGTCGTATATTATATAAAAGAGTCTGTTGGCAGTTCTCTTAGCACACCCTTTGACCCAGGTGCACTGTGGAAGTTAATTATGGAAAAATTTGATGGAATTGCAAAACAAGATGATATTATTGCAATTCATAGTAATGAAACAGAAATGGCTGATTACCCACAAAATATGCCTCGCATAAACCGAAAACCCCATTTCCCAACTAGATACCCGAGGCAAGCACAGGTCCATAGTTCGCCTAAGGCTACCAATTGCCCGATGCTCCACTGCCACTTCCTCCACCCCCATGTGCTTTCAGTGCATACCCCACCCACTCCCCACAACCTACGCCAGCGACATATTCGCTACATGCAACTAGCATCATTTTCATCTGAGCTTTGCGGCGAGAGACAAGCTGAAGCAGCAGTCGATGCAGTTGAAGTGGCGGCAGATGAGCGCCGCCCTCGGCCCATTGCAGGACCAGGCGGGCTGTGTGGGTGGCGCTCACCTACAGCAAGAAGCGACAGCAGTGAGGAAAAGCGTCCGCTGTCGACACATCTCCGTTTCTCTACTAGCGGTATGCATCGCTATCGTCATGCCGGTAGTTGGGACAAAATGGATATGTGGGCGAACTGTGCTAGCGGAGCCAGGCGTCCTATTTCTTCGCTGTCGGGCTCCGACATCACAGAAGATGCTCTAACAGTCGTCTTGAGGCGGGGAAGGGAAAAAATTATGCAGCAGGCGCCAACCCCTTGCCTCGGATGCCAGGCAGCGAGGACCACACTTCCAAGAACGAGACGTGGAGGGGCACCGACACTGCTGCTGCTGACAACGCTTCCACCGCAGAAGACTTCGATGGCAATGTCTTCTGGGAAACCTTCGTCAAAGAATTTTACGAAATCTTTGGCGACGTCGTCATCGGATACCACGCTGCTGCTTCAAGCAACTTCTCGCCCGCCGCAGTTGACGACACGATGTCTCCTTCCCCTCTTGGACTTGAGGCCAGGCGCATTAGTTCGCCTCTCCCGTCATCATCTTTTCCCTGTGAGCAGGGTAGCGATTACTGCGCGACGACGAGAGGCGATCAGATTCGTCTGGCGACTGACTCTGCCCGAGTCAGCAATGAGGAGGTCGATGGGGATGTTGATCATTGCTCCATGCAGGCTGTGATCGGTAAACTTTTAAAGCAGTTCGGCGATCACATGCATGGTATGATGATCAACACTCTCAGCGAGAAACTGGCTGAAATGTACCATGTGCTGATGCATCAGTTCATGGAGGTTCGTGGGTTCGATCTCGCTCAGCGTCAGGCTGAACGAGAACTCCTGGATGCCTCATACATGATGCAGCAGCACATGGAGCAGCAAGAAGCTGAACTCGAGTTCCTAAAGGAGCGTTATAAAGACCTGGAGACGAGGTTCAACAGCTATAAATAGTGTAAAATTTATTTTTGTATGTTACATTATGTCCTATAAATAGGGCGATCTATTTCTAGGATCTAGTGTATTCTATAATTATTCTGATAAGCTCAAAAAATCTTTAAAAAATAGTATAGTATGTGTTTAAAATTTTAGAATTTTATCTATAAATTAAAAATTTGTGACTGAAAGGGTTGTCTTTCACGACTACACTGGTAGCTCAGTATGTCTGCTGACACAAATATTTCAAGTTCGTATTCGCCACCGCCACCAACGATAGATTTTTTTAGTGTAGTCTCGGTTTAAAAAAATAATATGGTTCATTTCCCCATATACAAAAATACAAGATTTAATCCTTAACAGTGACACTAGAGCACTCTTAATCACACTGCGACGTAAACATTGGAACAAATATGCAGCAACCAATCCAGAAACAAACATGATGGATACTGACTGCAGCACCGCCGAGCATCCAACGATGGAAACATATCGACATTAGCACCGCCTACCAGCCAAAGATGGAAACATGGCGACACTAGCGTTGCTGCATAGTAGCCACGAACATAACCTTGACTAAGGGAAATTTCGAGGGAAAAATTCCTTCCTAAAGGAAATAAATTTCCACCAAAACGTGACAGCCGAAAACTAAATGGGCGACAAGAGACGAAAACAAGACAGACATCGCGTAATATATGTCACATGACATGACATCACATGACAAAATTACCACTCATGCAATACAAAATAGCGGTGGACTATCCAACATGGCGACGGCTGCTCCTCAGCCTCAAGACTCTGTGCCAACTCTGCCCATGTCCTACTACTACCACCACCAGACCACCATATTGTTAACGAAACTATTTCACTTGGCAACAACCCCCAGGAGCCACAATATGCAGGATTGTCAACACCGCTTACGAGAAGCCATTGATCTGAGGGCACAAGACTTTGGATTACAGCTACCCTGTTCGCCACAAATGTTTTCCAGTGTCTTGGAGGACATGCCAACTATGACAACACAATAGTGGAATCGGTACAGGTTTGAATGTGACTTTCCCCCAACGATAATACATGCTGCATAGCATTTAACAACTTTGAGAGATGCAGGGTCCCACAAAGTTCCATTCGTGGGACGGAAATCTGATTGAGCGGTGCTACCTTGGTTTTTCCAGTCACTTGTCGCACTAAAACTGTGCCATCATGGTAATTTGAGAGTAAATAAACCACAGCTGCATAGGCCACCACTGACGCGTCACAAAATCCTATCAATTCACATATGTTAGGGTTAGGATGTAAAAGGCACCTATCGATACGTATTATGTCTAACAGGGGAAATTCGATGATGAACTGATTCCAGCTTGCACACAGTTCATCAGGAAGGGGATCATCCGAATCCAAAGAATGCTCCCACACAGACTGGAGCAAAACCTTGGCACGAATAATCACAGGTGAAAGCCAACCTAATGGATCGAACACCTTGGAAATCTCAGAAAATATACGACACTTAGAGGTTGCCTCTATAGGTTTAGAGGGTGAACCCGAAAATGAAAATTGGTCCAGGGTAGGATGCCACTCAATTCCTAATGTCTTGACCATGCTAACTTCGTTGAAATTCCAAGATACTGCAGAATTCCGAAGCTTAACTAATAAAGCTTCAGGGATTTCTGGTGTACTTGAAGCATACTGTCTCAGCTGAAATCCACCTCGACGTAAGAGGGAAATGAGTTGTTTCTGTAACTCTAAGGTTTCTTAGATGCTGTCTGCCCCAGACAGAAGATCATCAACATAGATGTCGCTCTTCAAGATTGGAGCAGCCAGTGGAAACTTCATCTTGTTCATCCTTGGCTAACTGTTTCAAACATCGAATGGTAAGATAAGGCGCACAGTTTTCACCATATGTTACTGTAGAAAGCTATAATATTTAATAGGTTCAGTATGGGAACGTCTGCACATAATTCCCTGGAAATAAGTGTTATGCATATGGCCCAGATTTGACAATACATCTTGGCTATATCAGCGACAAGCGAAACAATATGCTTTCTGAATCGTATTAGCAAGAACCACAGATCTTCTTGAAGTTTGGGTGAATCCATCATTCCATCATTGAAAGAGAAGCCAGAAAAAGTTTTCTTTGAAGCATCAAACACG
Source organism: Medauroidea extradentata (assembly GCA_003012365.1). Taxonomy (NCBI): domain Eukaryota; kingdom Metazoa; phylum Arthropoda; class Insecta; order Phasmatodea; family Phasmatidae; genus Medauroidea; species Medauroidea extradentata. The sequence continues at coordinate 9,874 of PNEQ01108063.1, forward strand.
ACTCTTAATTTTGTAGTCGCACTACTCTCCTTATACACTGGAATGTGATGGATGTAACACTTCTCAAGATTTGGCTTCTTCTAATCGATTGATGGAACTGGCTTCATGTGACCTAAGGAAATGTACTCATCCATAAAGTTTACACACCGTTCGTGTTTGATTGGTTGGTTCTGTAACTGACTCTCCATCCTGCACATTCGTGACACTACCACTGACCTCGACTCTCCTAACACTGACTTACCTTTTCGAAATGACAACCGCACCACATACCTGCCATCTTCCAGGCATCCATGATTTATATTAAAGTGGAGCTCATGTAAGGATTCTTCCTTGGTTATTGTGGAGGCAGAGGGAACTTCCTCTAACTCCCAAAACTTGCATAAAATTCTGTTCACATCATCACAACGTACATACAGTGAGGTTACCGATGATGGGGATGAGTCACAATTGATGATACCAGACAGTACCCAACCAAGATCAATTTCAATTGATACCGCAGAACCCTCTTATCTTGTGCAGCATCCTGGTATAAGATTAAGTGGAAAAATATTGCCACCAAGAATAACGTCCACTTTCCTCGGAGTATTGTACGTGGGGTCTGCTAATTTCAGCCCCTTAATAGGAGACCAGGAGGCCTTAAGAACAATAAACTCCTGAGGAAGGCAGCTTGTCAATTTTGGCATGACAAAAACATTCACACTAGGGAGTGGTGTGCAGTTAGTGTTAGACTGAAGATTCAGTTGAACAAGGCTAGAGACCTTACCTATGCTGTAGGATGCTAGGCCTGACACCATAACATTCAATAACTGTTTCTTTAAGCCAAGCAGTTGCACACAATTCTCAGTTATGAAGCTAGCTTCCAGGCCAGAGTCAAATAAATCGAGACGTGTGACTGAGTTACCTCTACAGTCCTAAACCTGAACTAATGCAGTTGACACCACCTTCGAGGGAAATGACTGCACTGAAAGATGAGATGATACCCCTGCTGGTGTAGGTTTGGAAAGTTCCACTGATGCTGGTTATTCATGTAACAATGTATTGTGGTATATTTAACATATCTTGCATTTTGATGAATAGCACTGTCGCGATATGTGAGTAGCGCTTAGGCAGTTGAAACACAACCATTTGTGTTTAACAAATGCACACATCTCCTGGACTGAGGCGGTCAAAAATTCAGGACACTCGTACAGAGCGTGGTTTTCAGCATATTTGGCATAAGTATGCTCATGTGTAGTACTACTGCCTTTAATTTTATTGGTAGCGCCTGCAACAATTTCTGATTTCGAACTAGTTCCTGCAGCTAGTGCACTAGTTCTATGTTCCAGAAATGTGTAGTTCGCAAATTTTGTAAATTCTTCAAGGGTTAAAGACAGTTGCCATCCTTTTCTGAAATCACTATTTAACATTTCCGTTACAACAAACACAAGTACTGCATCCCAGTGCTCGACTGGCTGCCCCAGAACATAATGCAACATTGTACACTCAAACAACAATGTCCTACATGCGATGCAACATACCTACAAAATCCTGCAGAATTGTTGGTTGTGAAAAAAGACGTTTCCAGGTTGTATTCACCAACTCGCTCTTTTTTCATACCTCGTAATTAATATATTCCATTCTTGTGTGAAGTATTCAGATGAAATAAAAGTGAGAAACAAATTATGTATAGTAATAAAACATAAAAATTACCCTTAATGACAACAGACAACAGCAAAAGTGAAAAACTATTTTGTGATTTTGAATCTGACCAATTTGGAGAAAATATTTGTGAAACTCATGACCTATAACATAGTGTATCTGTTGAGAGTGAAGATAAATGCAGTGGACGAGTTGGAAAAGTGAGAAAACCTCCAGTGTATCTCCAAGAGGACATCCTGCTTTCTTACCAAGAAGCCATCTCCAGGGAAGATAACTAACATCGGAGAAAGGTAATTGAGAAGGAAAAGTCTTCTTTGTTGAAAAATAAAGTTTTTAAGTTAGATGATAGGAGCAAATTGTACACAGTACTATTTGGGTTTTTTGCATAAAATACTATAGTGTGTACAAAGCTAGACTTGTAAGAGGATGCGAACAAAAGCCAGGGTACGATGAAGATGCCCACAAAGTGAAGAACATGTTCAGACATTTACAAGAAACGCAGAATTTGGGACTTAAATACACTGCAGATAAAAAAAACACCACAGTGATTGCCTACAGTGACACTGACTACGCAGGTGATGAAACTTCTCGGAAAAAATTCGCCTGGATACATCATCTTGTACAGTGGTGGTCCAACTGCCTGGTCAAAGCCTGTTGTATCGCTCAGTACGGCAGAAAGTGAATTTATTACGGCAAGTGAGTGTGTTCAAGAACCTATTTTTTTAAAGTCAGTGTGTAAAGAATTGACAGATAAAGACTTGATTAATTTGAAAATTTACAACCAGAGTACTATCAACATGATAAAGATTGACAGTGGATTCTAAAGATCCTAATACATTGACGTTAAATTTAACTACTTAACTGCAATGTTCGACTAAAGTCGACTACACAAAATATCGCAAACTCGCATTATTCGACTTAAGTCGAATGAGGCGTTTTTATTAATTGCCTGGAATGGATATGTTTCTTTATGGTGGTACATTCTTTTTAGTTTATTTCCCGATGTTGCGCAACTTTTTAAAACATTTTTAAATTCTATTTTACCGTAGTGTATTTTTTTACTGTCCAATTGTAACCATCAACAATACAGAGGGAAAATTTTTTCTGCGACTTTTGTTTCTATACGGTGCTGCCATCTTCAAAATCGATTCCTCTATGTATATAGGACATATTCTATGCATTTACAAACAAGCAGTACTTAGTATGTAGTAAACATTTCTGCCGACAACAATGACATCGGAGAAAAAGATTGATGCAAAAGGAATGTTATGACATTTTATTCACCGATTGAGATTTAGTGCAGTGAATCTGAAAATGAAGATGAAGATGACTGCTGGCAAGGAGATAATACTGTAGGTGCAGTACCTGAAAATTCGAGTGATAGTGACAGTGACGCAGTGAGTGATGGTGGCCGTGGCGACACTCCAACGCATTGTAAGGACGGCGCGTAAAAAAAGAGACAATGTAAACAGTAAAAGCTGTGTGCAAATTAGCAGCGAAAATGTAAGTATTTCACTTGATTGGTGTAAGAAGTCTCCCGTGTATGCTTCACTAAAAACTTTTACGTCTGACGACACAGCTGTGGACTGTTTCTACAAATTTTTACAAAGTCAATTTTTGCCCATGTAGCATACCAAACAAATTTGTACGCATGTCAGTTCTATTAAAAGAATGCCGATAATCTATCTCCCCATTCAAGACAGAAAAAGTGGACGACATACACCCCTGAAGATATACATGCAATGACAGCCATCGAAATCGGCATTGGTTTGTTGGAAAACATCAGTAGAACAGTACTGTGAAACGTCCTGGCTAAACGCTACTCCGAATTATTCAAATATTATGTCTCGTGACAGATACTAAATTCTTAGGTCATTTGTACATTTCGCTGGCAATAGCAAACAACTTCCAAAATAACACCAGGATTATGACCCCCTCCTCAAAATTCGCCCAGTCATAGACATGGTAAAAGATAAATACAAGGAATTGAACCAAGTTGTAGGTTATCAGTTGAAATGGGATGTGAAACTCTGGTCACTGTGCGATAGTGCAACAGCTTTCCTGTTGAGGTCTGATGTTTATGTAGGGAAAAGTGGGGCACTTCAAGTAAATATTGATCCAACTTTGGGATTAGATGAACGAGTAGTTAGGAAACTGTTGGAGCATTTCGAAAACACGCAGTGTATTGTTTATTGCGACAATTTTTTTCTAGTCTATCACTGTTCCACTTTCTCCGAAAAACTGACACAGGAGCTTGTGAAACTGTTCGACCCAACCAGCTCGGCATGCGAACAGTGCAAACCCAGTATTAGGAAAATGAAAAAAAGGTATTAAACCAAAATTTTGGTTGAATAAAGATGAAGGTATGATTGCATGCTCATGGCAGGACACCGTAAGGGTTACTTTATTGTCTACTGTACATAACGAGTGTACTGAAGTGAAAATAAGGGCAAAAATGTGGACAGTGGCTACAGAAATGGAACAAAACCAAATATGGTATTAGAGTACAATGCAAACATGAATGGTGTTGACCGTTTTGACCAGCTCTTATTGTCGTACAATTACTACCATAAAACAGGAAATGGTATCATGTGTTGTGGCATTTTATGGTCGAAGCAGCACTCGTCAATGAGAAAATTGCGTACAATGTCTCGAGACACTAAAACTTCCGCAAATCAGTATCGGAACAGTTTAACTGAAGGGCTTCTGGAGGAATATACTCGACCACCACTGTAGTAGAGAGGAAGAATTTGTATGGACATTGTTCCACTTTCACAGCTAAGTGAACGACATTTTATGGTTCTGCAAGCTGACAAGAACCACAAGCCAAATTGCACTGTGTTCAATAATGCCATACTAATAAAAAGAAAAACGAAAGAGGACAGTAGTAGATGGGTTTGGTAGGTGCATTTTGGGGGCGCGGGGCGTCGGTGCTCGGTGCCACGGCCGCCATCTTGGCCGCCATCTTGGCCGCCATCTTGGCCGCCATCTTGTCCGCCATCTTGTCGGCCATTTTGTCGTCTGGTTTTGTCGGCCATCTTGTATTTCATTTTCTCCTGCTCTATCATTCTGTTAATTTTTTCTCCTGCTCTATCATTCCATTATTTCG
>PNEQ01108064.1:0-14619 GCA_003012365.1 Medauroidea extradentata
GTTCAACCTGACCTGCAATGTATCTGCGAAATTTACGTACCTCTACTTATAACCGTACAAGCAGGTAGCAAGCGATAGCACTTCGTATTATTTCCTTATTTACTACTGGCTTGCAGTAGTCGAACGCGTTTCATAACAGCCGCCAGCAAGTCACAGACATGACAATGAAGTATACATAATTGGCGTTCAACCTGACCTGCAATGTATCTGCGAAATTTACGTACCTCTACTTATAACCGTACAAGCAGGTAGCAAGCGATAGCACTTCTCATTATTTCCTTATACTACTGGCTTGCAGTAGTCAAAAGCGTTTCGTAACAGCCGCCAGCAAGTCACAGACATGACAATGAAGTATACATAATTAGCGTTCAACCTGACTTGGAAAGTATCTGCGAAATTTACGTACGTCTAGCCATGAACTTGAGCTGCAGGTGTGCACGTAAGACACTGAAACAAAGTGGGGCAAAAATCTTTTCGCGAAAATCACCGGGCCCTACCAATAATTTATACTTCACTACTCCTTCTGTGATTAGACGACACCTGTTTTAACTTATCTTTGACGACTGCAAGCCAGTGATAAATAAGGTAACAAGTCGTGGTGGTAACATGTGTTAGGGTTAGAAGCTAATGTATATTTGACTTTGGCCAGTGTGTGTATGTATAGGTCGGAGAAGTCTAGGCTGTTGCCAGATTAACACGCGACATACTCGTGCCTCTACTAATAAAAAAATATAACTAAACGCTAATGAACAGTTGCGGCATGCAGGAGTTCACAGCTATTGTTGGAAACCGCGGAATTTTCCCGTCTCTAATTATTAGGGACGGGAAAATTTCGTGAATCCAATGATCTGCATGTTAGACTAATTATACTACGCATACTCAAGCCCCGACCATTTGTCAGTTAGCTGCTACTCAGTGGAACAGCAGACAATGAACGGTCGGGGCTTGAGTATGCATAGGATATTTGATTCTAACATGCAGGTCATTGAATTCGCGATTTTTCCTGTTCCTACCTACTATATATAGAGACACTGGTAAATCGTGGGAAAAGTTGATTGTTTGCTAGGCTCCAACATGCTTTGTATAGCACTGAAGGTATTGCATCTATATTGGCTATTGTTTATATGAAACACTATGTCCCTCTTCAACAGACCCAATTACAACTGTACAGTTTTAGCTCAGAGCGTGTGTGATTTGCCAGAAAACTGTTCACACGTGTCACGATTGAGATATTACAGTTTATTGGAGACTATGTTAAATATTTTCGCGATTTTCCAGTGTCTCTAACTATATAGTCTGAGATAATACCATCAGAACAATCACCATTTCCCATTCCAATAGTAACTCGTAAATTATCGTAAGATGGGAATACTAGAGAGCCAGGGTGTCGCACTCCGAATGCAGATTTTATGACTGGAAGACCCGGAAACTTCGCGGATTAATTTTAAGAAACGTTACATTTCAAATTCTTGTACGTACTTGTTTCTCCAGCGATTAGTAAAGACCTGAAAAATTCGCGTTTTCTTTCAGACACAAGCTAGAATTCCAGCAACTGTAAGTTCTTGCTGCTTTCACAATTGGCCCGTGACTTAATTGACACCGCCTTGAAGTCTACGAGCCAATAATAAAAATGTAACCCATTGCAGGCCCATTTTACTGTGTCAGTGAGCAGCCAGCCAAAGAACAACTGTTGTCTTCGTGAATACACAGATATTCTTGAAGACTACAGGTCAGTGAACAAGCGAATTATTCCGGTCTCTAGCAATTAGGTTACTGTTAGAGGCAGTGATTTTTTGTGAAAAGTGCCTCACGTGCATAGCTTCAGCTCTGCTTTACGGTCAGTGATTGGCTGTTTTTAACTCTCAACATATTTGGGAACCTACCCGCAAATCGCAGACGGGTGGTGTCACAGTGACGTTATTCTCATTGGCACAGTCAAATGAGTGACGCCTCTACACGAATGCGCGGTGCCAATAACTACGTACCGGAGCTGCAAATGTGAACGTGAGGCATTGAAACAAAATGTTGCATAATTCTTTTCACCAAAAATCACTGCCTCTAGTTGTTTAGTTGACTTGTCCTAAGAATTCCAACCAATATCAAACCTGCAAGAAAACACTCTCTGACTCCGGTGCTACCTTGTCACATATATAACTGGCCACTCACTGGAGCAGCAGACAATGTACAAGTATCTGAGAACGTAGTGTACATAGGACTGTGGAAACTAACCGGCACGAAATATCCGGGTCTCTAGCCATAGTCAATCTGCTAGCCCCGAAGTATGACATGAAATGAAGCCCTACGATGGAGAAACCTCGGAATGAGAGGAGCGGGGGAAATGGGAGATCCCCAAGAAAACCCTCCACCGACATCGTCCGACACGATTTCCACATGCGAAAATCCGGGGGCCGACCCCGCTGGGGTCCGAACCCTGATCGCCTAGATGGAAGGCGAGTGGTCTGACCACTTGGCCGCAGCGGTCCGCAGGCAGCCCATTATACGCCCCCCCCCCCCCTAGAGACCGTACAGTGTTTTACCGCCGCGACATATAGCACTCCGTCCCTGCCATAAAACTCGGTCTGTTCGTAAATGGTTTTGTACGTAACACAGTTCCGGAAATTGACTAGCCAGCCCCGGAGCCCAGAACTCAATCTCATATAGCACCTCTGGGATGAACTGTTATGGCGACCGTGTGTGCCAGATACAAACAATACACATCACTTGTTACTTTAGTGCTGCTACAAGAAGACTGTCGGCCATTCCTAGGGCCCGGTAGTTTTCGCGAAAAGAGTTTTGCACTCTTGCAGCTCAACTTCATGATTATTGGCAGAGTGTTTTTGTGCAGAGTCATTATTCATTTGACTGTGCCAATCAGTACACGGATAACTGCGACACAACACGTCTGTGATTTGAGGGGTTTGACCTCCAGACGTTATATGTTACGGCATCCAATCACAGACCACAAAGCAGAGATACAGGTGCGGACGTAAGGCACTGAAACAAAGTGCTGCAAAAATCTTTTCACGAAAACTACCGGGCCCTATCCATTCCCCTGGAGAAGTTACCATGCCTGGTTGACGATCTCCCGCACATGATTGCTACTGTAGTTATGTCCTTTGCAGGTCAGTCAATGGTTTCCACATTCATGAAAATAACTATTTTTAAAACATAAACTGGGAAAAACATCTTAAACTCGCTCTGTAACTTTGTAATAATGGGTCTTAACTACATGCATTAATTCAGTGGAGATAAAATACAGTGTGATGGTACCTAACCGAACAACGAAATTTAATTTTAAATGATAAATTAGTTATTTAAACCGTTTGGCTCTAAATTTTAAACTACATAGCAAAACCAATGTGCAACAAAGTTAAAAAGTAAATTTGCAACAACGTCTTCCGTCTGGGTTTAACATTTAATAATTTTCTCGAAAGCTGAGAAGCTCTGGCCCGCATGCCCTTAAGGCTGTTCACGTGGCAAAAATTCCAAATTTTATATTTGCCTGGCATAGTTTTAGTTTTATTCACGTTATTTGTGACTACATTTTCCAATTGTAAACATTTTTAGGCTCTCATAGTTTCCCCATAGCGGCATGCCAAAGTCAGAATTTGCAAGTTACATGAACATAGGTTTACCAAAAACCAAGTGGCTTACTCTAATAAAATAATTTAGACATTTTTTAAATTTACCGTTAGATTTCATTTACAACTGTTTACTGTGCTAAGCTGTGTTTCAACACGAACTGTTTACAAAGCCTGAATGCAAAATAATTTTATACCACATGGGGTGACAACCCCTAATAATAAAAGTTCAAAGGCTTAATTTTTTTACAATATAAAATTCACAACACTTGACATATCCAAAAGAATCATAATTTAACTTCCTTGTCTAGAAAGTATCGTATATGTCTGCTTAATTTATCATGAGGAATCAGAAGCAGATCCAGCTTTAGGTTTTTTTTTTTGGGGGGGGGGGGGGGAATTCTTTAAAAAGTAGCTATGCTCCCGTCCCGAGTCAAAGAGAGGGAAGGTCCGGGCACTGTCCCACAGAAAAATTTAGTTTTAAATGTGCAAAATGGATCTATTTGCGAAGTTTCCTAAACAAAAATTTTAATATATGTACCGCTTTAAAAATGTGTAATTTTATAAGGATAAACTACACATTAAAGGCAAAAAGGGGAGCCGGGACTCCTAGGTCCCCCCATAGATTCGCTCCTGTGAGGATCAACCTCCAGGAGTTTGGGTAAATTGTTTCCTTACATTGTGCATGTGTGTATATGTATATATACATACATGTAAGTGCGTGCGTATGTATGCATAGATTCATCGCAGGCAGATTAATGGTAAAGGAACGCATGCGTTCAAGATATATATATATATATATATATATATATATATATATATATATATATATATATATATATATATATATATATATACAAACATATATATGTGTATGTATACTATATATGTGTGTGTTTGTGTATTTGTGTGTAATTTTTTCTTATAAGAAAATAATTTTTCTTCGCTAAACTGGCTGTTTGTCGGAAAATATTTTTTTTTGTTCAGAAAAAGAACTGAATGAAAATAAAACTAATAATACACGGACTGACTAGAGAACGGATTGTGCACGAAGGCTACACGACACGTAGTGCACACAAAACTGTCGCCTTTCTTCTTCGTCTACTTCTTTTTTTTTACTCTACGTTCGAAGGAAGGAAAAAAAATAATCTCGTTGAGCTGGACTGTTGAAATCTAGTACTTTACTTCCCGTCCGTCCCCGTCTGGCGCTACGCCAAGGGTTCGCTGGGAGGACTAAAGTAAAAGTGAAGAGGAAAGAAGGAGGGGGAAAAAGAGAGAACTTGGTAGTTGAGTTATGAAAATTTCTGCCGCGTTCACCACCTGCGCTGTAAGAAAAAATGTTTAAGACAACTTGCTTCCACTCGGCGTTCGAGTTGCGAAATCTGTTATTGAACAGTCACGAGATGCATTATTTTTGTGATGTTTTACAAAGCAGTAGTGTAAAAAAAGGTGCCAAAAAGGAGCTACATAAGCTACAAAAAATAATTAGTGTTGTTATAGATTTAAGATATTTTCACTCGAATTAAAAAATTATACTATATTAATATTATCATCATGATTATCTTCATTCAGAGGCATAATTAAACATGTTTATAAGATGTACAATAAAGAATACCCATGAAAATTTCATTTTATTAATCTAAGGTGCTAAATTTTAAATCTGGCCATAAAATTCCAAATAAAATACACTAAATAATTACTCTTGTTCGAAGGCGTACAGAAGTTGTAAAATTTTGTGAGTGACTGTAATTTGCAGCTGTAGTATTCTCTTGCTTACGTGACGAGTGCAAGAACACTTTTCCCTGGGTTAGTGGTGTAAACTACTTAGTCTTTGTATGGTGGAATGATATAAACTCTAAACAGGAGATTAAAAAAATAATTTCGCTTATTTCAGAAAGCCTGCAACGTTTTTTAAACAACCCTCCCGGACATCACTGGGGCTGACATTCAAGGTCAAAATCGACTGTGTATCTAAACCTCGTATTAAGTCGCCATATTGAATTTAATTATTTTTCGCTTTGTTGGAAATCTAATAAGAAAAGTATTAATTATGCGATTACACCTCAAAATCTATTTACATTTCGCCACAGTCCAGACACTGCGATTTAGCTGTTAACATATAATTACGCCGCAATGTGTATGGCAAATTTCTTTGCATTAGTAATTTTCCCGACAAATTGCGACCTTACTATACATTACTAGCTCTATTGCCATGATTGTATTGTAACTCAAGGTAAATAGAATTTGCGGTATAGTCGCCGATTTAACAGGTTTCTTCTCAGAATTCCAAAAAAGCGAAAACTAATAAAATTCAATATGGTGACTGAAACCGAGCCATAACCGCTTTTTCAAGGCTCTTATTTTTCTTCAAATACAAATATTTAATGCTAGTTTTTCTAGGACATATATTGGACTTTGACCTGCCTTGGTATGATTATCTCAAAATAAATCATTTTTATGATTGTTTGCACAACTACGTCCAATTCAGAGACGTATTTAAACCTTAATCGAATCTTTGTTTAGTCGCCGCAAGGGCAAGAGTACAGTAATTTGCATACAACGTACCGTGGTTTGTGTTTCACAAGTCGCGGGCGAACATTTGATCCTGCTCAACCAAACCGATTTCCAGCAATTACACGGTAATTCCAATTCATTATCGTGTCATTCGGTGCTCGTTGAATTACGCTGAACGTACGTGTAGGCCACGGGTATTGGTTTACGAGTCGTGCCAACATTTATCAGCGCGCACGTGATTCGTTACGTAACTATTAATGGCGTTGTCGCGACATCATGCATTGCGGAAGTAGAGAATGGTGAAATGTATGCAAATAACGAATAGGAATGTCCTCGAGTCGATTATTTATACTTTTAAACTTTACAGAAGTCATTCTATACCAACTTGAATGCCACAATATTTGTTTAATGCCTTGAATCGCGCTCGTGTATTATGTTAACTGAAGGTGGCCATCTTAAATGGTGGTATTCAAATAAGCTACAAAAAATGTTTCTCAATAGTTGACGGTTGCAGCTACTAATGAAATGAACATAATTACTCTCGACATAGTAAAAACACTGTTGCAAACGTGATAATGGATTACGAGCGACATTACTCACCAGACGTTAAATAGTTCTGAAACTACTTTAATATGTTGTGTGTGATTTAAGACATACTCGGCTAATTTAATTACCAACGCAAAAATCTATGTTACAGATTTCAACAAGCTTCGTTTTTTAAAACACTGTATTATTAAAGCTGTCAGCGTTTGGTTGCATTAGACTACTGTGGTCTGATACTTTTAAATCACTTACATATAAAATAAATCAATATCGTTAAATCGTGTTTTGTTTTGTTCGTGACATTTTCATTTAAAACTTTTCATTATTTGTCATTAGATGACTACCGTTTCAATGTTGGTAGAATATCAAATATTAAAAGTTTTACTTAACTGTAAGTTTTTGAAAATATTTTTCAATTGATTCGTTTAAAACAATATTTCAAACGTTCAGTCTGCGACTGTGAGCGTTGCTTTTTTATGTAGGTACTAGTTGAGGTTGATTTCTGAACTACCGCAAGTAGAGTAAAATCTACTTTGTTACGTGCGAGAATTCTAGTGACGTTTACCAGAATTCAAGTGCCACGTACCATAATATTAGCAGGAGGGCTCGTGTCATAGTTTTAGTGACGCATGGTGCAATATTCTGGAGTCCATTCACTAGAATTCTAAAGACACTTACCAAATTTTACTACCACATTCTAGAAGTGAAGATATTTTGGTCCCACACAGACTGCGTTTGTGTACGTGTGTGGCAAAAAATTAACGGAGTGCTAAGGCTGCTACTGACTAGCGTCTGTTCTGAAATATCACCTGTAGGCGGAAGCCACCCAACTACCGTGAGGTGTTTTACTATTATTTCTTTTCCTACGGGCCTTTAAGGGTGACAATCTCATTTCAATTACGGAAAGTATGTGGTTTAAAGTCCAACGCATGTAAGTTTTACATGTCTGTTTCTAATCCGGTAATATTTTTTCCAAACACATCGGTCCGAACAAGCCGCTTTGTAGACATTTGCAATGACAGAACAGTTTAGCTGAGTAAAAGAATATTTGCTTAGCGCAACCCAATAATTTGTTTGTATATGTCGAAATAAATATTTTTCTTTCAGGAACAACAGTACTTTGTTGTTGTGCATTATATTGCTCAGTGTAATATTTGGTCAGAACAGTTAAATAATTGTTTGACTGTGCACAGCCGAGCCATTAAAAAAACCGTAGTAGCTTCGAGAGTCGAACCCAAGATATTCTGCATTTATGATCACGCGTTTGCTTCCACGACCAAGACTGTACGTTAGTGATCGACACATCCTAATGTAGTAGATTTATTATTCGTAAAATTCAACTGATGTACAGTAGTTATTGCGAAAAATTGTACCCATATTTGATCTGGTTATTTAACTACACTACGCTTGTGTGAGTGTGAGTGTTTGAGGTTCAAAGTTGACGGAGCTGTAAGGGTCCCGCTGACCGTCGTATGTAATGGAGAGTCACCTCTACGCGCAAGCTACTCAATTGGCGTATAGTTGTACTATTTTAAGTACAGTTGTGGATGATTGGTGTGGCTGTGTGTGGACCCTTGTGCGGAAGGACACGTGTGGACCTTGTGATGCTAGCGTGGAAGGATACTGTTCAACTTGCAAGTAGTTCCAGCAGCAACATTGGACAACCAGTGAGTGTCAAGATGGCGTCTAGGTAAGTGAAGCGTGCTCAGTGTCTATCTCGCTAGTCGGCTAGTAATTATTGTGTAATGTCGCAACATACTTTTAATGGGTAAAGATCCGGGAATTTCGCGGGTTAAACAACCTGCCGGTTAGTTTTCACTTCACTATGTTCATTGTCTGCTGCTCCAGTGAGTGGGCATTTGAATGTGTGACAAGGTAGCACCGGAGTCAGAGAGTGTTTTCTTGCAGGTTTGCTATTGGTTGGAATTCTTCTAGGACAAGTCAAATAAACAGTAAACCAATAGCTGAAGTAACTAGTATGTACAGCAGTTTGCAATCTAACGTTTCGTAAAATGAATCCGCGAAATTTCTGAGTCTCTATTAACCATTATTAGAGATGATGGTATATCGCGAAAATGTTAACATACCCTTCAACATACTGCAGTATCTTTCAACATACATGATTGGGTGATATACGTCTGGCACAACGTAGCAGTCTGCAGACCAACAACAGGCGTCAAATATTACAACAGCGGGATTCTTATTGGCTCAGTCAAAAAGGGTAACATCGAAAGCAAGTAATCTTCTGATAAGCTGAACGTGCGTAGCAAACAGTCAAGCTTTTCCTCGATGAACCGCCATCTCTAATTATTATCCTACAAGACTTTAAGCTGTGACTGAAACTAATCCACTAAGTGATCCTGCCTTCTTTTACGGCGTCTTCTCGTTTGAGGTGTTGCAGGAGGTAACCCACGAGCCACTCCAACAAGGACGATGACATTGCTACGGGACTCGTGAGAATTGGCGGGAACTACACAGTTTAAAAAATTTTGAAATTTACAAGGAGAATATTGCAAACTAATGTCAGAACATTACCAGTCAGGTAATAAAAGTAAGATGTCAGAAACCCTTTAAAGTGGTTACAAGTATTGCAAACACCTTTGGGAACTATTGAAATATATGTTAATGAGCAAATGTTTCTATTTTGAACAATGTAAACCTACCTGTCACATTTTACAAAACATTTCGTTATTTGAAAAAAAAAATTTAAAACTAGTTTTCAAGAAAATTTTTTGCAACACTATAAAAAAATTGTTGTAAAATATCACAAATTTTGCTATCAAAATAAACCAAAATAAGACAAAACAAAATTTTGCTAGCAAACGCTACATTATATTTTTATAAACCGCTCTGGAAAAATTGTGCGTCGTATGACTACACACTGCCAAAAATTTTTTTCAAAGCATTTGGTTAAAAAATATTCGAGTCATTTGCAATTGTTTGAAATCAATGAAAGATCACGGCCTTAAGACTACCTAGACTTAGGCCATTGGGGCCCAAAAGTCCGGGTTCCAACAAAACACTTCAGTTTGTTACACACCCCTACTGCAAAAATCATTCAACATTCAGGGTTGCTAAAGAATTTCGTGATCGAATTTCCCTGACTTTTCCAGGTTTTTCAGACAAAAATTATGAGTTTCCAATATTTTTAGTGAAATATATATAATTATAATTAAATTTGCAGGACTGTTTTCGAAAACCATTCTGAAAACTTTTCTGTTTACGATGTACTCCGGAAAGTTAACTTGTGTTCGACGCATTCAGCTACCATAACCTAAAGAACGGAAATACGTTTTATTTAATTGGAAGTATTTATTTAAATTAATTGCTAAGATATGTCACATCTTCATATAGTGAATGATTGTGCAACTGTCCAAAAGTCAATCAATCACTAACCCTGCAAGCATGTAGATGCGGCCACAGCTCGCAACTCAAGCCTGTCACTTGAACGATGACCGCGAGAGCCTGCAAAAATTCTCTTGCGAAGCAATTTCCAGTCGCCTGAAGCAATTTACCTGCCTTTTCAGGTTTTCCTCTGGCCATTTGAAATGCCCTGACTTTTACAGGTTTTTTCTTGATTTCCGGATCTGTAGCAAGCCTGATATTTTACTGCTTGTGTACGACAATTATTAACACTGACGAATACTCGAAAGTGCTGATGGCTAGGAAATCAGGTAGCCAAGATAAAATAATTGAAAGAGATAAAGTGTATGTCCTAAATAAAAGCGCCTTAAGTAGAAAAATAGCACAATGGTATTGCAATTTTCCGATACCTTTCCTGTGAAGTTATTGTATACAGCAAACAGAGAACAAGTGCATTAAAATGTATGAAATTGTCTCTTTTTGGAATATTCCAGGGAAATTATTTTCAAACTCAATTTCGCCAAGCGATTTTTGCTGCGGGAAGAATATTCATTAAGATAACTTTTGCGATTCAAATTCGTTTCCAATGTCGTCTTTGGTGTCTTCTCTCTGTTCGCCTGCGCCAGTTTAATTAAATGCCGAGTTCGTTCCGTGTCTGGTTTCGAGGACAAGGAAATTGAGGTTATTGAATCGTTACATTCCTGTCTGAATTAATTTGCTCAGAATCACAAAGTAAGTATATAATCTCGTGATATTTCCTCCTATTTCGTGGAAAAAGTACTCAAGAAACCAATTAATATTAATTACATTTTACTGTAACTGAAAACATAAATTATACACAAGTATAAGTAAAAAATAATTAATACCGTAACAAATTTAAAGCAATACGTTACAGCTTTTAAATAATTTCTGAAATATTTCAGTAATGTAACTCTTAAAAAAAATTATTATTTCAAATGTATTGAACCGTATTACGTAATCATAATCAAGCATAAAATAAGAAAAACTGAAATTATTTTGACGTTTCTTAAATGATAGTTAATGATTCGAACCTGCAAAATTTTGTTTTAATGGTTAAATATGTATTTCCTGTACAGTTTCTTGATTTCTGTCTCACTATGTTAAATTGCGTCCGTAACATTTAAGTTCATTATAATAATATATTTCCATTGCAGTTCCTGTATTTTCCATGCAATATTTCACACATGAAACTTGTTACAATAACTACTACTTCGAGGATTACATTGGCTTTAAAAAACAGGTATTCGTGTTTGAATGATTTTTGAGAAACAAGTAGGCCTACCTACATTTATAAAATAAATATCAAAGGAATTTCTCGTATCGAATAACACCATATCTATAGAAAATGCCCTAAATCCACATGGCTAAGGGAACAATTTTTTAGTGTTAAGAGAACATGATGATTGGAATACGGTCTTTAGTGTAGAACTGCTGCGTTTAAAATCATTCAAACATGTGGCAAACATTTATAAGATTAAGTGTAGCGAGTGGGTGAGTGTATTCGGGTTTTAACTGTCACTGTTTTGAAACATGTTAGAATTGTACTTCTGGATAAATATCGGAGGTATTTTTAACATTTAAACAATCCTGGAGAGTCATGAAAAGGGGCACGTCGCCTGGCATAAAAATAATTTCCCTTAAACAGTTCCACACCAATCGCTTAGCATAAAATTGTTTACCCATCTCCTAATTTAATGAAAACTAAATAACGCGTAGTAGCAAAAAAAGAATAAAAATACGCACATAATTTAAACAAACCAATCACTATAAGAGTTACCGTTCACAAAACCTGTTAAGGGCTGGCAAGTTAGTATAATTTTTTTTTTTTCACAATGGTGCAAAAGCTCAAAATTTTTCAACGAAATGTTTCGGGAAAAAAAACCTAGACTATGGGCACACAATTCCCAATTCTACACTCTAAAATAATTTTGAAATTTGCAACTATTTTATTTGTAAAATCATTCGTTTGTAAAGTTACAAAGGTAAAATTTCTAATACTCGGCCTTCTGTACTTATACCGATAGTTCCTGCCCTGAAATAATTTTTTTGTAAAAATGGTAAGACATTTCTTTCTATTTTCACATACTTTTGTAAATGTACAAAAATGTTTCTTGTAAAATGATTGGTTTATAAAGTTACAAGGATTTTCTTTGTAAAAACATGGGAAAAATCACAGTTCAGCGACTATTACATAGTTTTATATAAAGTCATATTTTTAGCGCATTTTTCTGGAATAAAAATGAGTTTTCATAATGAGTGCATACTTTAAAATAAAAAATAAGATTATCACAGAACTTAATGTAATAAGTACCCAGAAATCAACTAAAATTGAACAGCATCGAGGTCAATGTGGTCTAGGGACAACATATCTGCGGGGATGCGGGTTCGAATCCGAGCGCCAAGTTGAAACTTTATTTATTTTCAAAATAATTTCATGTTACATTTATTTATTTGGTAATTTTTAATATATGAGTTAGGCGTCATTATTTAAAAAATCGAGTACATAATGAAAATTAAATTTTTTCCTTGCTGCAAGTACAACCACAAGGCTATCCCTTGTAATTTTACAAACATATGCTTTTTTTTACAAAGACAACCTTTATAGTTTTACAAAAAATTTATTTAGAAACTAAATTTCCAAAGATTTTCTTTGTAAAATTATAAAAAAAAAAATATATAGTGTAAATTTTTTTTTGTAAAATATGCATTGATTTTGATTGATTTTAGCTTATTTTCATTACAAAATTTGTGATACTTTGGATGCGTAAGTCTGAAAAACTATTAGGTTTATTGCTACCAAAACGTTAGGTAATAATCATGATATATTTGTAACAAATCGATGTACCGATTCTACAATGTTAAAATTATGATGCTTTAAGAAAAGTTTTTTTAAGCCACTGTAGATCTACCACCTTAAATTACAATGAATAAAAAGATCTAGTTTATACCTACTATAATTTGAGAGGACTCAGCATCGTATTATAAATACAGTTACCGACTTATGAAACCTTCTCAAATAACTTGAAAAGTCAATTAACGCCCGCTAGCAAAATCTGT
The DNA here is from genome assembly GCA_003012365.1 of Medauroidea extradentata. Classification (NCBI taxonomy): domain Eukaryota; kingdom Metazoa; phylum Arthropoda; class Insecta; order Phasmatodea; family Phasmatidae; genus Medauroidea; species Medauroidea extradentata. The sequence goes on from PNEQ01108064.1 coordinate 13,080, forward strand.
CGAAATTGTAATTGCTACATTGCCAAACCATGTAATAAAAACTGTCAGGTATCAAAACCAGCTAAATCAGAATTGCATAATGGAACTACACACACGCAAAATCTGCTAAAATATCACAATACATTTAGAAGCGTTCAAAAACAATGTTATGCCACTTAGCCATTAAAAAAAGTCCGTACATCCAAGAATGTTTGTCTAGTACAAGCCTAATATATGTAAATAAAACAGGAAATAATTTCAAGAATCAAAACTTAAGTGTCGCCATTCAATTGAAGACCGAAGGTGTCAAAACATGGGATGGCTGAATACCAAATATATATATTTTTTATGTTTTCAGGTAACAAGAAATCACGGGAATTGCATACGACATTGATGAAGTTGTTTCTTATTTTAGTTGTAAAACGAACATGATATAGTTCATTCGGGATAAAGTGAGCACTAAAAATGTAACATCTGAAAATATCACTAGCCTTTGCTGCGTTGAATTCAACGTTAAACATAGTTGCCTTATTGCTTATAAGGTTGGCAGCGAATAGCCGAATATGATTCCGTGTATTTTCCTATTTGAATACAACAATACTGAATTAAAATTAACTGAATTCGACATGCTCGTATTTTCTGTGTCTAAAAAACTTTAATTTATCGAATTATACAGATTCCTACCGACTGCACAACTTACCTTACACACGCATACATCAAGTGACGAGTTCAGAGTTCCCGTCGTTGGCCGTTACGCGCGGAAAGATACGAATCGTCCGAAAATAGAGATTTAGCAAGTTTTTTTTAATGACCACTTTATTCCGAATCGACTAACTTATACCGAAATACTGTGAATTCTGCAATATAGGTAACATCCATGTGTTAACTTTAAACATTTGTATTTAAGATAACAGTATTTATTTGTGTATATCAGGAAGGTACGTTTCAGGTACCAACGTGCGGTTAGTTATAAAAAAAGAGTTATTGAAACCTATATTGTGCTTGTATTTCACATGATTGTGTTTTCAATCCCAATATTATAAATTATTCAAGAACTTGTAAATTGGATTACAACAATGTCCCTGTGAGAAGACATAAATATTTATTTTGATATCATCGCGAACGTATTATTTCGCAGGTTTTGAAAGTGTATGATACCTTTGACAGTTTTGAACGAGAGTACAGATTCACAAGATGGCCGAACGTCAACTAACAAAACCAGTCTTATTTTCTTTACATTTGCAAAACCTTTTAAGAGTGCACTGAAATATTGAAAATAAAAGTAACAGTTTCATTGAAATCATATAAACTTTAATGGTACGTGACGAATATTTGCGCATTTTTTAAAAACAGAATTCTAAGATGGACATAATGGGACTCGGCCAAATATATTTTTGTCAGTTTCCTCTATTCCGTCTAAATTTCATTTAGGAGGTTTTTCGATAGGCAGACTCGTATATGAAAGGGTTCACTGCCGACTGAATAATGAATTACATATCAAGCCATTGCCTAAACCGCTGGACAAAGAAACGTAAAATTTTCGAATGCCCCCCCCCCCCCC
>PNEQ01108069.1:0-11201 GCA_003012365.1 Medauroidea extradentata
GGGTAATATGAACTCCCGAAAAATAGGACATGTTCTATTACGTTTTTGGGTAACGTTTCGGGTACAAAATCTGCCATGCCCAGAACCAAACCCCTTGTGGAGGTGCTGGAACTGCACTCAGACGGAAGCAGAAATGCTACCAGAAAATGGGCATAGAAACTGCTATGAAATTGGGCATCGTGTGAGGCCGGCTTTAGGAGCGGCCCTACCCATGAAAAATGGCCGACAAGTCGGGGTCGAGGCAAGGCAGGCAGGAGAAAGTTGGGTTGTTTGTGTGAACGGCACGCGCGGACCAAGGCAGCACGCACAAATCCTCCCTCCCGCATTAGACAGGACCGCTGTCCACCAAACACGACTCCAGTCCGCGCGCTTTTTGCGTCCGTACAGACATTACAACCACGGCATTAACATTTTGACGTAAACACTATCCACAGTGACGTCTTTAACTCGGGCGTGTTTGCTTCTACAGACTGTCTTATGAAATAATTCCACTTTATGACACTTGTGTTGGCATTTATTTTTAAAACAGTTTCCTTGTGAAAACTGTTTTTGCCTCTGCCTCATTTGGTTTGTGCATAAGCGCACTCGGCTGACTGTCCAATTATGCAATATATAACTCTACCTTAGGTAATATTTACTCCTTTTTGACAGTTCTGAAGGTTACCATGTGTGCACAGAGCTACAGGTAAATATTTATATTTTGATATACTACACAGTTTGCAGTAAGTTTTGCTTGTTCAAAAATGATCTGTAATAGACGAACACATTGCTTTTTCCATTGAAAAAGTGGTAAAAAAAGATGCCAACACAACTGTCAAAAAAATAATTCTTTCAAGAGACTGACTATACGCTGCTGCAGCGTCCATATCGTTTAGGACCAAGTATTCATGCTCGCACGCCAGAATGATACTCTCCTCGCTGGCAAACGCAAGAGGGAAGTTACACGAGGCTAGCTTTACTATACTATATCAGTATACTAGTAGAAACGAATACTCTCTCCCTCGTGTCAAACCAATCACCGAATGCACGTAACCCATAAAAAGTCTTTGGCTTCTAAAAACGCCTTGCTTCTCATGGAAGACAATTTGAAGAATATTGTCACTCCTACCCATGGGTGACACGAAGGGGGGTGGGGGGGCAGTTGCCCCTCTGGAACTTGGAGACCACTACAAAAAAAGGTCACTAATTGTGTCAGGCATTGTGAAAAGGTCTTAATTTGCGTCAAATGCTGCAAAACAATGGTCTGTGTCGTATAAGTATTTGCTTATAATAGATATAAGAAATAATTCCTGGTGACTCCCATGCTCCTACCTGGCTACGAAGGGCTCTCAGTCAACAAATATGTACTTTGAGCATGTTTAGGAATTGTTTGTACTTCTCTATTTGCCACAGCCTCTTTCATGCAAAGGCAATCGTTATGGCCCAAGTTAGAAATCTGATTATCTTGAAAAGTGATTTAGGTTAACATGATATCCAGTTATTTTGAAGGGGCCGCGGTGGCCGAGACGTCAGACCTCTCGCCTCCCACCAAGGCGATCCGGGTTCGATTCTCGGCGGGGTCGGTCCCCGGATTTTCGCATGTGGAAATCGTGCCGGACGATGCCGCTGGTCGGAGGGTTTTCTTGGGGATACCCCGTTTATCCCGCCCATTCATTCCGGCGCTCCTCCCTACTCACATAATGTCATCCTTCACCAGCGTTAAAGACCTCGATGTTAAGCGCTGACCAAAATCTCTCACAGTTATTTTGAAGTCAATAAGATCTCGCGCCACTAACTAAATATAAACTGTGAGACTGTAAGACTTCCAACTCTCGAAAAAGAAAAAAAAAAAAAAAAAAAAAAAAACACTAAGGTCATCCTTTTGCAAAGCGTGAACGGTTGTGTATGGCGTCACACACTGCTTATATTTAACTTGAAACTACTAAACAATAAATATGTTTAACTATTAAAATAACACACGCACTTCAAAATGGCTAAGACTGCTTTTCCAGACTACTGAATATATAAAAATACCAACCCGTAATGCTGAAACAGAAGCATTCCTGTCATTTTACGTCAAACTGGATAACATATTATAGGACCACCACTTGAAGTCCCGCAGGAATAGAAAAAACACTCCACGCCAATTTAGTCTGCTCAAAATGACGGCACGACGCACGAACCAAGCTCGCCCGTATGACTTGCACATTCAATTTCCTCCGGTGTGTAAAAAAAAGGGAATCTCAAGGTATTCTCGTAAAGACTTTCGGGAATTTTCATGTTATCCACTGCTGCTCTGTCAACTGATAGACTTACATTTCGACAGTGTGTGCTGTACCCAGAGGCGTCATTTAGGGGAGGCAGGAGGGGGGGGGCAAATGCCCCACTCCTAGATTCCGAATTTTATCTGTATAAAATATATATATTTTTATTTTGTTATTAAAATGCTAACTTAAGCACACAGAACTGATGTTTTATTCTTAAAGTTTCTAATTTATACATGCTTAATAAAAAGACGCAACAAGGTCACTGTCGCCGAAAAAAAAAATCTTGCCCCCCCCCCCCCAAGTAAAAACTGAATTGACGCCACTGGCTGTACCAAGCAAGGCGTAAATCTCGCATTGTCAAAATTTCTTCCAGACACTTTAACCAAAACGGAATGATACTGCCGCCGGCAACAAATCACCAGGGTCGTTTCCAAGAGGGGCAAGCATTAATCTAAGTACAAGGTTTTTTTTGAAAGGCATTCCACCAAGGGCAAACGTGTGCAATAATTCCGTAAACGTAGTTTACGTATATTTTCATAATAATTTACAAAAATTAGCACCTATTGTCGCTAAACTGTCATGCTAGCGCGCATAATGTGGTTATATTCCACAAACGAATACAGTTATATAATAGTTATACTGGCACAGACAATTATGTGGTCTACTAAGCATCACCACTTGATCCCATGCAGTATCTGAAATAACAGTAGTACGAGATGTAATACAAAATACACTTGTTCGTAGGCTAGACCAGGGCGGTCACCAGGATTTCAAGGTCACTGTACAAGCACGTACTACGAGCTCCACACAATCACAACTCCACTCCGGCCTATTTTTTTTCCTTCAAAAAACCCTTAAGGGAGCTGCAAATCTCGCAGCTTTATCGAGGATGATAGGGATTTTATTGTTAAATTACATTCCACGGGGCTCTCATTTTACACGGTGTCGCATTCGGACAAAAACTATGTTCTGCAATGAGAAGAGGAACATGCTTCTACAGTAATCAAAATGCGAGGGAAAATGTTTGAGGATGTTTTTCAAAATTTTTTTTATGAATTTATTTTATTTTTTATTTATTTATTTATTTATTTTTTTTTTTTCAGTTTCTAGGGATTGGAATAAACTGTCTACACAATCTATAGCAATGTGAACCATACCGAGACAAATAAAAAGTCAATGGTAGCATATACGTAGATTCGACAAACACTGAGCAACATCTTATATGATGTAACACGTAAATACCAATACTTTCTCTCGGCACTTGAATAGGCAGCGCCCTCGCGTGTGTTCGTAATAGTGTGACAAGAGGGTAAAAAAATAGTACATACATTTCAAAACTGCTAAGAGCGATCATGAGAATTTGACTGTTTTGTTTGGCAAAACGAATTTCAAAATTACGCTGCGTCACCAAGGTGATCTGCCAATACAATTACGTCCAAGAAACCAGTATGTGATCCAGAAGTTTTACTAAAATAAATGTATGCATTTACAAGCAGTTATTTGTAATTTATGATAACACTCAAATTAAAAGTAGCCAAATAACACCGATCCAAGCCAAACGATATTTCAAATTCCAGAAAACCAAATATTCAGAGTGGCTATAACATCATGAAAGTCTTTGAGATTTGAATTGCACAGTATATAATTTTAAATGTTGGTTTCGTGATTTATTAAGTTTTCTTTGACGTGAAGCCGCAAACCCATGATAAATATTTTTCATGTATTAAACTAAAAGGGCAATTTAAAATTCTTAAGGTGACCGCCTGCTCAGGCCACCAGCGGCGCGCAGAACTCCGGACATCACAATATTATTCGAAAACTGCTCAACGTCAGTAGTGACGACTGACTGCTTGCGAACAGCATTAAAAGTAAATTATACGTGTATGCCCGTTTCAGGCTCACCAATACTCATTCGAGCATATTTTCTAGCAGCCGAAAATGGGTGTTTCGCTGTCATTTTTAGATACGAAAAACTTGGAGCAGATCTTCTAAAAGTTATCAGCGTGCTACGTCATAATATAATATGGTCACCACTGAACGTCTCATACGGGCCAGTTCTGTGACTTGCGCCTTAGTGGCTAGGGGGAGGCGTGATGCGTGTGTTGAGTCGTCCTTATAGTTTCTGTGCTTCTTGGCCTCGAACGCGTCGACCAAGCGACCACGTCAGAGCGCCCGCCTACTGGCCTAGTGTTTATATGAGGCTCGGCGCCAAGGGCGATGTTGACCGGCTCATCTGGTACGGTATCAACTTTACCACAAGATAATGAAAAAGCGTGCAGTGGACAGTGGTATCGTAGATCACTCGCCTGACACTTTCAGTGGTGATCCCATCTTTTTGTTGGTGAGAAGTTTTAAACAAAGTCCAGTGCATGTTTCTAGAGTAATTTCAAACGAATCCCGTGAGTAATAAAATAAAACAGCCGAAAAAGTTGTTTTCAGTCATTTTGACGAGCTCCGAAATATTTTTTTCTAAATGGCGTGATGTTTTGAAACTACCTTTCCGTCATCGTTTACAGTGTATTTTCTATTCGCACATTGACACAATGGGAAACAACTACGAAAATACGACACAATGGACATACGTGAATTAGTTACGTAAAATATTACGAAAATACTGCAATACAATTTAAGCGCGTGGTAGGCGGCGCCCTTAAGAGTTCACAACTTTATATGCTGCCGAAATCGTTACATTCGCTTATTTATACTCTATCCTTCTAAGGTTGCAGCCAATTCATTCAAGTGAATGACAATAAAAATCTTGCACAGCATAAATTTCATTTGAAATATTGAAAAAAATACAAGATAACTGTGTTATGGCACAATAACAATGTGAGGAATCAAGATATAATTAAATAGCTTTGATTTATTTCGTTAGAAAGTTTTATTTCTGCTGCAACCTTAGAGTGGACAAAGTACAGTACAATTATTAACAGGGCCACACTTTTGTAGCGAATATAATTTTATCCCACTTTGTTTCAGTGTCTCACGGGCAAATCGGCAGCTTTGCTTCATGGTTACTGGCAGCGTGTCTTTGTTCAGACACGTTTCTCATTTGACTGCACCAATCAGAATACGATTCTTGTGACTCCGTACGTCTGTAATTTGCCAAGGCAAGTGAAGTAAATCACCCATTCAATAGAGCTACAGATGTGCACATGACGCATTGAAACCAAATGCTTCAAAAATATTTTCGCCATAAATCGTGGATCTAATTATTAGGAGATTATGATTTATCACGGGAAAACCCTACCGTTTGATAGGTTTCAATGTACGTTCAGCTTACCGGCAAATTTCTGGCTTTGACTCGTATGTAGAGCTGTTGCCCTATTTGATTGAGCTAATAAGAATCCCACTATTGTAATACGTGATGCTTGTTATTTGTCTGCAAACAACTACGTTGCGTCAGACGTACATCACCAAATCATGTGTAGAGCCCACAATTTTTGGTGAAAAGAATTCTGCAACAGTTTGTTTCAATGCCTTACGAGTACACCTGCAGGTCTGCTTCGTGGTTATTGGCTGAATGTATAATTGCACAGGCGTGGCTCATTTGACTTGTGCCAACAGGTGCAAGGTTACTGCGACACCACACGTCTGTAATTTGCGTGTAAAACCCAGAGACGCTGAGAATTTACAACAGCCAATCACTGACCATGAAGCAGAGCTGCACATGTGCACATAAGGCATTGAAACAAATTGTTGCAGAATCCTTTTCACCAAAAATCGTGGGCTCTAATCACGTGTGTAGTTAACTTCAGTGTTTTCAAGGGTATGTTGACACGAAATATTTTTGCGATATACCATCATCGCTAACAATCATACAGTGGATAAAAAAGTATAATTGTTATATTTATAAGCAGTAAAAATGTGTCCACGTTTCTTTCCGGGAATAACTAGGCTGTCTCACGTGCTACCCGTTAGCCTATGACGTCAGAGCGGACGCAACGCTCGGCGAGCGACCAAAAACAGCCTTGCACTGTGAGTCACCACGGACCGCGTCGACGAGCTAACAACCAACACTGGGGAGTGACGACGCCACGAGAGGGGTCCGGAAATAGCTCTGGACATAACGTCTGAAGACTGCACCGCCCCCCGCCCAAGAGCTGGAGCGCCCTGTTTACGCCACTACGGCGTCAAGCTCGATGCGCTGAAGAGAACGAGAAGCCTTCAAGGAGAAGCACCAGAGGGAGACGGAAGCCAGCTGATATTCAAAGTGGTTAGCGGACAAGTGTTGGTGTTACAGTTGGTTCACAATTAAAACTTATAAACACAAGGCATATAACAGTAGAAAATGTACACGACTAGAAACCGTGTGTAAAATATTTCACAGTCGAATTCTTACTGTTAAGTTTAACCAATTACATTGTGTGATGAATCTTAAGTATTCGTTGCTTCAGAGAAAACATCCGAAGGCCATTTGAATATACTTGAAGTAGGATCGTGTTTGAAAACAATAGGAAATATAGAAACAAATTCCCAATAAACTGAATAGTGAACATTGTTTATAAAAATAACATTTCTTATCTACTTGTTTCACTCTCGTGTATTTTGGAGGGTAAAACTACACGGTGGACATTCTGAAAATCCTTTGCTCTGATTGGATGTTATTCTAGTGTGGCCGCACAAATAATAAAATAGTGCAATTTCCTGTGTCAGCACCTCTATGGGAAGACCAATTTTGGGCAGCTGTAAATCAATAGGTTCGAAAACATGGAAATCAGTTCTTGTGCGAACGACCCTGTTCTATGCTTACTGTTATGCTATCCATTGTGAACGAGTCGAGAGTGTTTGCGTGTATACATGCATCAACTGTACAACTGTTCTGGAGTTTTTTTTCCCTGTACACGTAAAACTCTATGTACGCCTACTTTGACGCAAGTCCTATCATAACGTTTAAGAAAAAAATAATAATGAAATTGGCGAAAAGAGACATTTATGTGACTTCGGCACTCAGTTTTCTTACATTTTTCGGGTTCTCTACCGTTATGATACGATATCGATCCCATGAGTCGGTACTCCGCCCGATCGACAAACTCCATTCCAAACGACCAGGAAATAACTTGTTTGAAAATGATATTCTTATCATTAAGTGCACAGTGGGTTCGTTTCCAATTGCTATGTCGAAAATCTCGGTTTACCGACCCCCCCTCCCCTTTTCATAACTCTCGCCATCATCGTGCCTTGTAGTCAGCGACCAATCAGTCGAAAATATATATGTGAAATTTCTTTAAAATAAAAATCAATACAAACGTTTTGAGCCCAAATAATAATAATCTCATAAGGTATATCTCTTCAATTTATACACACACACACACACACACACACACACACACAAAATGCTAATGTGGGTACATGTAAAAAGAAAATATCAAGTCTTTATGTTTAAAATAGAATATTTTAGGTGAAGTGCGTGTTCGCTTCTATTTCACACGGTCATTTAGTCTTTTGTGCGGCATTAAACATTAATTATGTATATTTAACTAATTAAATCGGTGTTTTTTCAAAATGTTTCCGAAAATGAGTAACATGCTTACTGCAAATCTAGCTTCAATCCATCTTATAAAGTATTCACGCTGATAAGGTAGTTTAAGAGTATGCCTTACTTTAAAACATTTATCTACTACGTTATTATCGCAACTTGTCCGATATCTTTGTGCGAAATTGTACATGAAAAAGATCCAGCGGTTGTAATAAATTAAAAGAAACTTAAAATATATTTCCGCAAGACCGCGCGATAACCGGACCATTTTTGTGAAATGCTATTCGTTCAATTCCAAAGTATTTCTGCTACCGCGCAGAAATTTCTTCAGGAGTACAATTTTCCACTTTTTGTCTGAATTTCCTCTTCTTCACCAATTTGTGCTGCTACTCGTAGTAAATACAAACGCCAAGCCTCGGCCATTATATATTCCTTCACAATAGGGAATTTCCTTCCCGATAGACACGGAGGTATCAAAAACGTTCTGTCAGTGCGTACCTACCGCCGAGAAGTCTCGAGACAAAGCGTTGACCAGACTACATTTCGACAAACTCATAATCGAATCCCTGGAAGCGCGTGGACTCTGCAATATGTTCCGTAAGGCGGCCGCCTGGCTGGCACTCGAACTTCGTGCAGCATGTTCGGAGTTACGTTTTTTCTCAGAGACCAGTAAACTTGTGTCTACAACGGTTATAGGCATACAAAAAGAAAACACACTTCTGATTACTTGTGAAAGTGACTTTCAAGACACCACGCTCATTGGAAGCATTATTTTAAATCCTTCAAACTTGGCCAAAATCAGCCTTTTCACGTGGTTGTTCCTCAAAATTTATGTAACGGGTTTGTTTGAAATTGAGTTCTACAAGTACATTGTACTTTGTTACAGTGTCGCGTTCAATAAAATGGTAGGGTCACCGCTTAAAGTCCCATAGGAAAAGGATAACAGTAAAGCACTGCACGCCAGCTGAGTGGCTTGCGCGGAGAGGCGATAATGTATTACATACGTCGGTCAACGGCAACCTTACCGCACCTGCCTCACACACACAAACACACCCTATCTAGGGAGCTCCCATTCATAATTTTCTGCTGCAATGGACGACTTGAAGTACACGCCCCCTGACGTCACACCACAGGGGAAATACTGTGGGAAACAAAGCTTGTTTACAAACATGCTGATTTGTTAGTTGGTAGTTGCAGAAAACAAAAGTGTTGCGCATTCATAGATTTGCACGCAAGGGTAAAAAATAGTAGTTTCTACTTCATGGTTAAGATACGCAAATACATAAGATTAATATTTATCTGAAAAAATGGCAAATTCCAAACAAATAATTTTCTTGACGTACATCTCATTCGGGACATTTGACGCCAAACAGCTAAATGAAGGTTTTGTTCGGCTGCGGTATCCATAGAGACAGGAATTGTTTCCCACACCTGACTGAAGCTCCGCCTCTTTTCAAGTCGTCAATTACCATACAAAGAGATATATCTAAATTTCCCGCCTGACAAGGCACAGCTATTACTTGATTAAGTTTTATGAAACATTTATTTCTTCACTACCTGTCTTGATATTTTACTAGTTACCTTCCAGAGAAATGCAGTAGATTTTATTTGCGGATGGTCAAAAATGTAGTACAAGCACTAGAGCTCAAGCAATACCAACTGTATACAATTTACGGAACTATGTACGTGCCTTGATGTCTAAGGCCGGATTTACACATTGGCCCAAAAGATTGGGCCAATCTTGGAAGGAAGAAAATCCAATGACCAAGAAACGGCCTGCCGCTATTTACACAATAGTCAAATTCCTTTTTAACCAGTCATATGGGTCAATTTAAAATCTATGATAATTGAGGGTCAAATTTATTTCGAAATTGCTGCAACTACATTCATACTCTATGAATATGTGCAGAATAATGTCCGCTGATCCATTTCAACAAGTCAAAAATATTTTCCTCTCAAACTACAATCACAACACCAATGCATGCACTAATGTGTAAACACAAACCAAGTCAACGATGGTTGGACCAAAAACCGACAATGAATGGCAAAGCTTCCAACACATGGCCAACATTCTAAGACCGGCCAAGCGCCATTTACACACCGGTCGATTCCTTCCAAGGTCGAATGTTGGGCCAATGTGTAACGCCGACCTAAAACACATTAGAAAATGTACCGGCCAAATTAACAGCAGAATTCCATTACTTCAAAATGGCGGGTACTGATCCCTCTTAATAACGTTTAAAGCTCTGTCACGTTACAGGGGACGCGAAGACGAGTAAAATTATATATTACACATTAGTGTCACAGAGGCTAGGGCCTGTAAATATACACAAATTGTGATTTTGAGGCTCGAAATCTGCGTTGTAATAGCACTGAAGTGACAATTGCGAATAAGTGAGTGAGATTTTGGTCCGCACTTAACATCGAGGTAATCAGTGCTGGTGAGGGGTGACATGAGGTGAGTACAGAGCAGCGCCGGAATGAAAGGGCGTGGGAGACTGGAGATCCCCGAGAAAACCCGCCGACCAATGGCATTGTCCAGCACGATTCCCATATGTGAAAATCTGGGGACCGACCCCGCCGGGAATCGTACAAAGGTCGCCTTGGTTGGAGTTGAATGGTCTGACCACTGTACACTGAGAAAAAAATTTTGTTGATGCAAACAAAATTTGTTTGAATCAACCAAATCATTTGTTTACAGAGGGGCAACGAAATATTTGTTTGCTTGTACCAAATTATTTTGTTCCCTCGATTTGTTTGAGGCAAATAGCTGAATTTTGTTAGCAGTACCAAATATTCAGTTGCTCATAAAAATATTTCGTTGGACATATTAAATGCGCAAACAATATTTTAAGATCTAAAAATATTATATTTTATAAACTTGGAAAATTTCTACAATTTGAAAAGCTAAAAAAAAGTGTGCCCGCACCGGGATTTGATCCATTATCCCTTCACTTATCACCTGCAATGCATGACCTAACCAACTAAGCTACGAGTGCTTCCATGGGAGGGAGAGTGTTATTTGTATAGGAATAGTTACGTCGTGCACCGCAGGGCCGCAGCACAAACAATGAGTCGTGGAGCTGCAGTGTTTTTCAAGTTTATAGCATTTTCTTTTGTGATCAATAGAACTAACCACTTTCAAATTGTTATAGCTAACTTTAAGATACTAGAATTATGCTGATTAACAGTTTAGACGTCCAATTTGTGGCACAAACTTATATTTTGAATGTTGAGGTATACAGTGTTCGCCATCTTATCGCTTACGCACGCCAGTCTGCCATCATCCACAAGTCAACCAAATGTATTTAGTTTCGCCAACAAAATCATTTAGTCCATCGAAAAAAAAATTGTTGGTACAAAGCACTTCACTTATAACTAACAATATTATTTTGTTGACAAGTTGTAACGAGTTGTTTGTTTACACAAAATATTTATTCGACGTCCTGTAGTAACCAAATATACGTCTGGCACAA
>PNEQ01108071.1:0-11201 GCA_003012365.1 Medauroidea extradentata
AGTGGGAGGTCCGAAGAGGAAAGGGAATGCGCCGGCACCGTCAACTGGGGCTTCCACCAATTACCACTCAAGCCGAAATCCTCGAGACTACTGGAAACCCAGAACAAAACCCTCTAGAGACCCAAGACCCAACCTGGACTCAGAAATCAACGTAAAACTCTCCTAATGGAGGCCCTGTAATTAAGGGTGATCGCTCAACATAACCAAAATATATAATTTTTATTTAGCAGACGCTGGTAAAGAACATGACACTTGACAAACCGTCGTGGCAACTGGCAGTTTTGTGATGTTGGCAAGCCCTTTACATGGTTTAATCTTGGTCTAATGTTACAGAACAGAAAATGTGCTTCTGAATACAGTATTTTAGTAGCTCTTAGTCAGGGGTTTCGTCGTGGTCTAGTTAATCTATGCTTAGACCAGGTTTAGACCTGGTTTATCTAAATGTTTCTGAATATGGCCCCATATATCTACTCAACAGCTGTGTAACTTTAGCACTGTCCCAAGGTTGCCAACTGGCCACATGTTAGACCAAATACAATCTCATGTTTCTGTGTACCCCAAACATATTTTTATTTATTTTGGGGAAAAACGGTGCCCTACAAATGAGTAAATATGGTACTTGTAGGCAAAACTGTATATTGTTAAGGTGCTTGAATGATTTATAAGTAAATTCTAATTTTTATTTTGGCAAAGGGCTATTTTTCGATTACCTGATTTCCTGATTATCCATGTGTTGCCTGACATTAATTAACAAAGATAATCAGGAGTTTATTGTATAGTATTAATAAATCTATTAAGAAATGTTTATCAGATTTAATTAAATTGAAAGCATTAAAATATGTTTTGTTAATTAGATCATTAGATCTGATTTTGACAGAATAAATTATTAATTTTGTTTATTCATATGTGAGAGCATGCCTTAGGCCCCAAGTAAACAAGCCCCGGGGCAAGATGTATGGAATTTGTCAATATTGCATAGCAAGAGACTGCAAAACAAATACCAATAATCATTACAAAACCTAGAAAAACCTAGTTTAGCAAACTAGAGACATTTACAGAAATGTAGGTGTAATCTACTCAGTAGTATTGGTCACGTGATCGGATCTACTTAATCGTTGGATGTTCGACGACTTTTCTGAAGCGTAGGCCTACTTAAACTTTTAAAATAGTATGTTGGCGGCATATTTAAAAATGCAGTAAAATCTGAATAACTGGTATATTTTAATCACCGGTCTGGCAGTCATATCAGATCCTGATGCCAGCAGACCATTTTTGATAGGGCATAGATAAACCTTTGTCAATGGGCTAGTTGCACAAATAAACCCATAATCACTGCGTTTCCCACTGTACATAGTAGCGTCTGCAAGTTCAGAGCATTCAGAACACGTGATGTTTTCTAAGGGAAATGGTTTTTGTATTAATTTATTTAATTTCCAAACACGTAATTTTAAAGTAACTGAAGTGGAACAGTGTAGTGGTATGCATTGTTGTACCCCATTCTTCTATCCTTGTGCGCACCAGGTTTCATACTTTTCTGTAGTTATAAATTGAACAGAATTTAAAAAACTCATTGCTGTAAATTCGTGTAGATTATTAATGGTTTTGTGCATTTTTTTGATTTAAAGTTTTTTTTCTTACATATGTTTTTCAATATCCATTAGGGGTGTGCGAATAGTGGTTTTAGTGTTTCAGATAGTTTCCGAACAAATATTAATTTTTTCGAATATTTTTGGAATAGTGTTTCTTCAAATTTTGGTATACTTTTGCCAGTGCATAATCTTGCATGTACAAGGAAATATAGAAATGCACTTTGCTTTATCAATTTAAGCATAAAAATCAAGCAGTTTTTACTTTAGTAACTTTGAACATTTTTAAAACATGTATGTTTTTGTTACGTTGTACCTGTTTTTACAGAAATATACTGTTTTTTTTTCTTCAGTTTTCTTTTTTATTATGTTTGTGAGGAATCACAAAATGGTTTTTGTAAACAAGTGCTTATTACAGACGGTACTGCTGATCTAGTTTACTTCTTCCCTACATGTTTAAAGATGAAAAAAAAAGTACTTTTCTGTAATATTTTTAGAAGAATTTAACTGCAGAAATTTGAAAACTAAATTATAATGTAATAAATTATTACAATACCTACTACGAAAAATTAGATCTTTGTGTGTAGGAAACAATGTAATGTTAATAACTAATATTTCAAACTAATTTTAGTAAAATAACGGGTTAACTTCCTGTGTGCTACACATTTGGAAATATTCGTAGAATAGCTGCGCAAAAATTCTGAACATTTTCAACCGGCTAATTAATGAATCAAATAAAAGTATCTGTGTTAAAAGAGTTTAACCATAGTACACTCACATTAACTACTTCGTTCATGGCCTTGCTTACTTACAAAAATGTTTACAAGGTCACAATATTAGCTATGCATAAAGTGCTAGTATAAACCGCCGTAATTTCATCCCAACGAATACCTTGGATCCACACTTTCGCCACGTTAAATTCAGAATTGCAGCCTACACAAACAGCATAATGATGTTTCCCCACGTTTAGGCCTTTTTAATTTGTGTTCCCACTCTTTGCGAATTCGGTAATGTTTCACAATATTTTTAGTTTCTTTACTTAGGGAAAATAAGAATTAATAACTTCCCCGCAGCAAACTTTTTATGCAAACGGCACGGTGTTGAAAGTAAAGGCGGAGTTACAATAATCCATCGCTTCCGTCAGTCGTCCGTCCGTCCGCACTGGTTTGCACGTCGACAGACCGTCTGCAAAGCGAGCGATTTACAACAATCCGTCGTCTGTCCGTCGTTATTCCTTCCAATGCAATGCTACCAATGCACAAACAGAAATCTTCTGTTGGACGTTAAAGAATTCCCCTCAACAGTTTACTTTATTTTTACGGATTTATTTATTAGTCGATGGCTGCTAGTACGTGCAACAGCTATTTTTTCATCTAACATAAATTTTGGGAGCATAATATTTACTAATAAAATTATTTGAGTTTTAATTTGAGTAATCGTTATATAAATAAATTAATTTGTCTTAGTATTTTAATGTTTTCCGTATGCAAAAATTATCTCGGTCATAATTTAAAGTCATGAATTTGCGGCAATAAGCAAGAAAAAATATAAAATTAAAGAAACATCACAGCTTTCTTTTAAAATACAACCGTTGAAACGATCGCCGCAATCTTTAGAAGGCTGTTGTATCATCCATTGCCCGTCAAAAGTTAAATCTTGCCTAGCTTCTGATTGGCTGAAGGTCACGTGACTGACAGATGGACAGTCGACTGACGGGCAAGATGGACAATTGTAACTCCGGCTTAAACAAACAGCATTTTTGTCATAGATGTATGCACTGAACTACGTAGACATCAAACTTTCACTACCGCAATCGCGATGCTCACTGTCTTAGGACAGCGACACATGACCAACACTGACGCCATCTTGTATATATAGAGATGTTTCATTAGCGCTTATCGCTACGCTTGCCAGGCATTCGATGATGAGTACATCTGTGGCCACGAATGTGACGCCACACGTGAATATGTAAATATTTGCGTTTAAACATACATGAAATGTTAATTCTTTCCGGTATATTTATTTTTAACTTTAAATATCTGCTTCTTTCCGGTATATTTATTTTTAACTTTAAATATCTGCGAAAACAGGAAAATCCGTTAAATTATGTTATGCTCATAAGTAGAAATAGCGTTGTTACCAGCTCATATTTTTTTAAAAAATTGTTCAAAATTCGCTATTCGAAATTGCTCGAATACTTTGAAATTTGGGAATCTGGTATTCGTTTTTCGAATACGAATAGTATAGATTTACTATTAGAAAAATATTCGAAATGTTGAATATTCGCACACCTTAATATCTATAAGCAGAA
Organism: Medauroidea extradentata; assembly: GCA_003012365.1. Lineage (NCBI taxonomy): Eukaryota > Metazoa > Arthropoda > Insecta > Phasmatodea > Phasmatidae > Medauroidea > Medauroidea extradentata. Next base: position 3,898 of record PNEQ01108071.1, read on the forward strand.
CTCTTATTACAATTACTGTTTAACCACACAGCGCATGGAATGCTCGACGTCTCCTTGTCTCCTTGGGACCTTCACTTCTTGGGTCTAGTCTGTCATTTCTGGAACTTTTTGTTTTTATTTCTTGGCCCCAGGGATGGCCACCAGCCAGACATCACAGATATGTCACATTATTTTCTTACGTAAGTCATTGTTTCGAAAGCCACCATTTTGCAACATAAGTCAGGCCAAACTTACACGGAAAAAGTGTATAAGTGGCCCTGCTAAGGGTGAAGCCATGAAAATACAGGCAATTTTGTTAACGGTGCTTTATATTATTTATGGTACTTTGGCAGAGTAATTTCCTGCTATGATTTTCAACCTTCCAATATTGAGTTCTTTTACACTGTAGACATTGCATGTGACTTAGGGGAGCCTGAATAGATAGAGCAATGGAGTTTTTCAAAGCTGGTAAGACCATTCCTAAATTGCACATGCTGCATGACAACAGGAAAAGGCTTCTCGTGATTTGTCCCAGACAAATAGCGTGGGCACCCTTATCCTTTCCTGCATACCCTGTCCTTCATGCCATGTTACATGTATCCATTTGATAGCAAATTCATTATGCAATTACCTATTTAAGTGCATAACGAAACTGTCTGATTCTTGTAAGTTTTAAAAACATTTATCATAAAATATTTTATGAATTGTTTTGTTTAATTTTTTAAGGATTGTTTCTGAAGTTATTTCCTCTGGTAACATGTTATACAGACCCTTTTCAAAAATTATGCTTTCATGTTGCATAACTCATAGCTAGTGAAAGTTTCTTGTATAGTAGTGATGTATGTTTTCATTTGTCAGGTAATTGTGTATTTTCTGTTTTACAAATTTTTAAGTGTTTGTATTGTGTATTTAGTATATACTGTTTTGATATGACATAGGTATTTCTCTTTTTATATTAAATAGCAGTCCCCCGCGGCTTTGCTATCGAGTATTCGTCGTAACTGATAATATTTACTTTAATTTAAAAACCTCTTTGTACACAAAATTGGTACTTCAGTCATCAAGTGTTAGAATGTCCAAGCGGCTAGTTGAACTAATTCTGCAGCAGGATAAGTAGCTATAGCTGTCCACACGAAAAGCAGTCTTAAGTTTGTCCCTGCCACTAACAGCGACTTCGCCTGGGCCTTATTTATAGCCCTGCCTATTTGATGTTGTGGGGTAGTTACAGATACCTAAGGTAAGAGTTTAATCGAATGAGAAACATCTGTTTATCCTGTGCACAATCATTGATGATGGCGCCCTCAGTTATATATTTTCAAAAGATTCACTTTAACTTTATTGACATTACAAAATTTCAGAGGGTAAAGGTTTCCCGGAAACGTGTTTGGTGCCCCAAACCTGAGATAAGTGAGGTGATATATTGTCGGTTTACTGCCAAAAGTTATTCACAAACAATTGCCCAAGTTTAAAGTCTATTCGTCGTTTCGTTATGTTGTGTCACAGTATAGTAACATACCAAATTTTTGTTAATATCTACAATTTAATACTGTTTTTAAACGAAATAGCATTTATGACTTAATCACTTTTGGCAGTATACCGACAATATGTCAGCTGATATTGTAGAGAAACCTAAGTGGAAAGCGAACTGCAATTTTACCCCTTTTAAAGACTACATGTTAATTGCACTAATTCGATCTGCCTTGTAGTTTTTGTGTGCCAGAATTGAACGTTCGGACGCGGCTTTTAACGGAATTTGATCCCAGAACCTCCCGGAATTTAGACCTGAGTAACAAACAACTGCGTCACGTAACGTCGAAATAATTCATGAAAATAAAATTTATTAAAAAAAATAAAATATCTGTGTTCTGGGCTCATAGAGGTTGTACAACACCACGTCTCGATAGGTTACTGTAGTGAAACTCCTGTATATGTTGTTTCTCGCTGCTCTTTCCTGCTTTTCGGATCGTCTGCCTTGATTATTGACCAACTAAGTTTTATTCTTAATAATCACGTTTCTTATAAAGAAAAATAATTACGTACATAATTTTTAAATATTTACGTAAGCATTACTCTGACGCAAACAACACCTCAATATCGCTACTGGTTAGATTGATATCGTGGGTTGATGGAAAATAAATTTTGTGCTTTTTCACCCTTTTGGGTGTCGAATTTCGAAATATTTTAAATTTACATCTTAGACATTTACATCTTAGACACTTGTATAAGTATTCAACTCAAGTGTAAATCACATCGCTAGCCCGTTCACTCGAATCAAAATCGATCATTCAGTAAAAAAACACATATCACCCCTGCACAATATTGAGAAATCGAATTTTGAAAAATCTGAAAACAGTTTTGCGATAATTTCTGTAATCATCATCCTGAGGCAAAAATTAATGGTATATTTCAACGGGTTCGATAGATATTGAGGATATCTAAAACACGTTCAAGGTCTTTTCACCACTTAAGAGAGTAAATTTCGAAAAAGCCTTGAATTACGTTTTAGAATACTTTATTGGTATCTCGTGGACGTAAAAAATACATTATTAGCCTGCTGGGTTCAAGATATATCGACGATTAATTGAAAACGCTTTTCACCACTTTTCACCCCTTTTCACGTCCTTAGGTGCGAATTTCGAAAATTCCTGAAATCACTTTTTAGGTATTTGAGTAAGCATCAATCCTAAACAAAAATCACGTCTCTATATAAAAAACAATGGGATCGATATATATCGAATGTGAGTCGAAAACTCATATTACCCCATTTTTAACCAGTTTAGGGCCGAATTCAGAAAATATATTTTGAATGATACTTGGGATATTTACAAAAGCACCAATTTAAGGCAAAGAGCACTTCAATATCTCGATTGATTCGATAGATATGGAAGGATAATCGAAAACACATTTCACGTATTTTCACCCCTTTAAATAAAGAATTTCGAAACGTCTTTTTGAGTCCTGTCATAGACATTTGTAAAAGTAACCAATTAAAGTTAAAATCACGACTATAGCCAATTGTGTTTCAAAGATATAGACGATTCACTAAAAACACATTTTGCCCCTTTTTACTGCCTGGGGGTCGAATTTAAAAAAAACCTAAAACTACTTTTTGGGTATTTACGTAAGCAATATTTTGAAGTGATAATCAACTCTCTATCCCGAAGCGTTCGATAGATATCGATAGTTGATTGGAAACACATTTAAGGTCTTTTCAGCCCCTTAAAAGTTGAACTTCGAAAAATCCTTAAATTGACTAATATGTATTTTTACGAGTGTCCTATTAAAGTAAAAATCACTATGATTGGCCGTCGGGTTCGAGCTCTATCGACGTTTCTTCGGAAACACATTTCACCCCTTTTCACCCCCTTTGAGGTCGAATTTCTAAAAATCCCTTCTTAGTGCTCGCCTACGACCTGAAGGGAACCTCCACAAAAAATTTCACGATTCTAGGTCCAGTGGTTTGGGCTGCAGTTTGATATGTCAGTCAGTCAGTCAATCAGTCAGCTTTCATTTTTATATATAGAGATTTAAGCTGTAATGAAATTTTCTGTATTATTAAAATGTTATTACTATGTCTCGAGTTTCCCCGTGATTCATTTCCATATGTGATTACTGAATTAAAATGTGTAAAATATGCCATTTGTAGGATTTTAGTATCTAACATAATCTGAAGAGCTCGTAACATATAGCAAGTAAGTGAACTTTTGTTATACTTATTGTCTACATACAGTGCATCAATGATAGTACAACACTTCTTGATAGAACTGGAGACCAAAACTCGTGTATAATTTATTTATCGCTGGTTGTACTTACCACATGGTTATACGCTAGCCACACCATATAAACCAGTTCGTTCCTGACACTCAATCCCTGCAGCTGAAACGTCATTTGTTTTGTGAACGAAAATTATGGGTCCCAAGCAGTTGAAACACATTGACTGTGTTATTGTGGAAATTGTTGACAGTAAGTCAACACCTAATAATTACATGGTAAAACTTAGTACTAAAATGTCAGTATCAATGTTTATTTTCTAAAGTAATTATTATGGGTGCTACAAGCCCCTCAAAGCTATGTTTTTAATGCATTTTATTAGCATACATTTTTAGGAACTCTATGGGATGCAGCAATAAATGGATGAGCTTACGTCTGAAAATAGGGTAGGTTATGACTTTCACTTGATTCGAAACGTGGGTGTGTTTGCAACCACGATAACTGTTTGGACAGTTTTGTCTTGTCAGGATAAACAGTTTTCACGACACTCCTTTAGGAAGTACTGTACGTATGTAGTATGCATATCAGACGGATAGTGTTGAGCCATGATGGCTATGTGTAATACTCAGGAAGTTGCAACACCAAGTGTAAATGAACTGCCTATATACCTTTTGTAAATCTTGCATAAAACCAATTATTCAGTAGTTTATCTTTATCTTTTCCCTGCTTCTCTTGACAGCTTGTGATAGATCATGTCAGCTCAGACAGAGCTAAGATCCATCATGAGGTTGGAGGTTGGTGCTACTCTCCTGGCACCGCCTCTGCTCTCGTCTGCAGTCTACAGGGCAGCAGAATGAATAGTTCTTGACAAACTGTACTTGGTTACCGTCAACTCAGAGTGTCTGGCAACCTCTAAAAGTCAGAGAAATATTGTTATCAGGGAAATGTGTGAAAATTCTGGAATTTTTTATAAAACTTTATAGTTTCAACTATCAGGTATTTCTGTAAGTTTTGCTGAAAAGATGCTGTAGTTTTAGTATGGGAGAAAAAAATGCAAATAATATTGTGTTATGCTCTGGCATTTACCTATTTGAATTTTAATTTGCTGCAAATCTCATTATTTTCTCACAACTTAAGTTGTTGAACAAGCCTAGTCTGAACCAGTAGTTATTTATTTTAGGTAGCATCAGAATATTCTATACTACTTGTCACAGCCAATATGTGACAGACCTCAGTATAGTATGAATGTTCTTAGGGTTTTTAAAGGTGTTTAATTTAACTGTTATTTTTATTCAGTGCATATTTTGTACCATTCTAGATCAATAGTCACAAAACAATGTGTTGACGATGTCATTGCTACTGGGAAAATGTTTTGGTAGATCATTTTCCAGTATTTTGTAACACAGTAAAGCACTGCTTGTCAACATATAACGGGCCATCAGAACATTGGAGATGTTAAAGAAAAAAAATCTTCTCAAATGTCAAACTATGTCTTGTTTTACAACAAAACAACAGATATTCGTCAGAAGTAACAAAAAATAGAATTCACACATTCTAAGTTTATCTTGCCAATTTATATTATTTTGTTTTCTGTTATGTGGTTTAAAATAATACAGAAAGTTGGGTCAACAAAAGTCAGGTAAGCAAAACTGTATTTACTGTAATTATAACCTTCGAAAGATAGTACAGTAGAAGTTGAGTATAAAGCAGATTCAGTTTTATTGCCTTAATTTTATGCCCATAATGTAAAACTAGAGAAATGGTCACACCTGGTGTACTGCGGAATCAAGTTCCTCCGGTTAAGTATTGGGCTTCTACTGTACTTACAATTTGTGCACTGTATTTTTTTTTTTTTTTTTTTTCCATTTTCTACGAAATTGGCATTTCCTATTGGAAAATGTGGAAAAGTCAGGGAATTTTTTTATCTTTGTTCACTGGACACCATGTTACTGCTATCAGGCAAGTTATAGGGGTTAAAACAATTATAGTCACAGATAAAATGAAAGTCCTGAAAACTCTTATAATGTTGTTTTATTTCATATACAGTGAAACTTCCCTTAGCGGACACTTCCGAATAGCGGACACTTCCGAAAAACGGACATTTTTCCAATTACCGGCAGATTAACATGGAGACTTATGGAGAAATACTCTCCAAATAACGTACATTCTTATTAACGGACGCGGACACATAATAAGTAGTGAATAACGGACAAAATGCGCAATAAAGGGGCGCGAAAACAGTTGCAAAGCAGCTTCAATAAATGTTTCGGCAGCGAGTCGTAACTAAGAAAGTGCGATTTGTACACCCCTTGTAAGCAGGTAGCGCGTAGCCTCGCGTTATCTCGACCCCCCCACACACGCACGCACGCGCGCAGCTGCCGTGTAACTCGATCCTCCCACCACACACGCATGTGACTTGTGTTGTAGCGCTTAGACATTGTTTAAGCTGGAATCACAATGATCCGCCGCATCCGTCAGTCGCCCGTCCGTCCGGCAGTCACGTGATGTTCGGCCAATCAGAAGACCCCTTTTTTTTCTATCCGTCGACCCGTCAAATGTATGGCAAACTTTAACTTTTGACGGATCGACGGATGGTCCACCGCCTTGTGTTTACGAACGGAGCATGACGGTCAGTTGTTTTAAAGGAAAGTACAAGGCAGTGTGTTGTTGTTTTTGTTGAAACGAAAATTGAAATGAGTAGCAAATTTTCTGAAGACTTGCTTATCCAATACGTGAGAGAGAGGGAATATTTGTACAATATTTATGCAAAAGAATATAGAGATAAACGCCTCCGAGAAAAGGCGTGGATAGAAATTGCTGCTATGTTTATTGACTGTGATGGTGAGGTAATTTATAATCGTCTCGCGAAACAAGTACATGTTTATTCACAGTCGTTAATACAGTGAAACGCTATTTTATTATATTTTTAATTTTTTAGTCTGTCTATAGCTTTGTTTAAGTTGTGCAGTGTAGGCCATGTGCAGAGATAATTCATTGTGAGGAAAGTAACACATGTACAAAAAAGTAATGGCAAGATTTGTTTCGATTTTAATAATTCACGTTAGCACCTCATAAAATAAATAAATTTACACTGAAATACAAACAGAAAATTATTCCATGAAATAATTATAGGCCTACATTTAGTACCCTTATCAATATTTATACTACAACCTTAAAATTTACATCTCTGCATCCTACACCAAGATACATGGCACTGTCATTTTTATATCAGCTACTACATCATACTACTGCAATTAAGAACCTGAGATAACCACGATTGTAATAATTTTTCTTTAAAAAAATTGTATGTTGACCTGAAAGATTATGCATACTACAACAATTAACACATAATAATGAATACTGCAGAATAGATTTGTCACAGAAATGACAATGTATGGCCAGAACCAATCCTTGATAGCCTAGGTTACATTGAACAAGTTGCATTGATAGCTTGATACATGAGAGAGTATGCTTAACCACAGTTACCCTGTGTTAGGCTCTGTTGCATCAAGCTGTAGGAGACAAAACTTTGTTCAATTTATGACAGTCATTACTTTGCAAGGTAAATTAGACTACCAAGTACAGGGCAATAATAGAAACTGCATTCATGACAC
>PNEQ01108072.1:0-11201 GCA_003012365.1 Medauroidea extradentata
ATATATATATATATATATATATATATATATATATATATATATATATATATATATATATATATATATTTGGGAGTTATTCTTCAAGATGACTTAAGATGGGGCGAGCAAGTGAAGTGTATTACAAGTAAAGGTAGAAGAGCGTTGGCCCTGCTGGGAAGGGTATTAAGGGGCATAGACAAGAAAGTGAATGAAAAAGGATACAAAACAATGGTGATGCCCATCTTGGAGTATGTGGTGGCTGTCTGGGACCCGTACGTGGGAAGGGAAGTGGTAGAGATGGAAAAGGTGCAGAGAAGGGCTGCTAGGTGGGTCACAAATAAGTGGTGGACACAGGGGGAGAGAGAGGAGGATTTCTGACCATCAGTAATGGTGAGAAGACTGGGGTGGGACACACTGCAGGAGAGGAAGAGAGTTGAGCGGATGGTAAGGATGTTTAAGGTGGTGAGGGGGGTGGGTGGGCACAACTGGGTGACAAGATACAGAGAGGTATATTCAGGGGAAGGGGTGATCATTGGTGGAAGATACAGAGGGTGGGGAAGAGGACAGAGAGAGAAAAAAACACTATGATGGTGAGAACGGTGAAGGATTGGAATGAATTGGCGAGGGATGGGGTTGAGGTGACGGGAGCGAGGGAGTTTAGGAAAAGGTTGATGGGGTCGGAAAATTGAGAAGAGGTAGGTTAAGCAAATTCTTGCCACAGGGCTGATGCCCAATTGCAAGAAGAAAAATTAAATGTTAAAAAAAAGTCTATTTCTGTGTGTCGAGCCCCTGCATGCAACTGGCTCTCCAAACTAACAGTAGAGATTGTCGAAGTTACATCATATTACTGTAGAAATATTTTCTATTAATAAACTTTACCTGTAAAACCAACAGTTTAGTCCCTACGCGATGAGTAGCTACCCTTGATATTTACCAACCACTGAGTTGACTATTTCATGGAAATAGCTGTAAAAAGAAATGCCAAACAACTGTCAAAAAGTAGAATTCTTACAGGAGACAGACTAGGCCTACATTAAGAATAGCTACTCATCATGTACCGGCCAAACTAATGGTATTGAATGTATAGTTTATTGATGAAAGATGTTTGTATAGACGTTAGAAGTGGTTGTGCATTAAGAAAATTGCAGTTTACTAACATCGAAATTGTCAATTTTTCTGTTAGGTTAGTTTTGGTTTATTTTATTATTATGTTTTACATTTTTGCTACGTTATATTAGCTTAAATAAGGTGGAAAACTTCATGATAAAATAACAGAACCTAAGCAAAACTAACTTGAACAAATCTAAATAGACCTAACGAAAAACAGAAAATGTAAAAATTAAAAAACTCTAATTTTCTTCATTTACTACTTTATCTAACATGTAGGCTATAGAAACATTTTTCCTCAATAAATGATACCTCTAAAATCAGTAGTTTGGCCGGTACATGAGTAGTGATATTCCACAGTTACTTCAGGTTGGTGTCCAAACTAGGTTGGTTTGCTGGATGAGCTTAGGCTAGCTTTTTTTTTTATCGAACAACAGCCTACAATATACAGGAGCTGAGTTGCATTCAGCTGCTACAGTCTTGTGTGTGTCAAGATATTTTTGCACACCTCTTTTTAAAGATATGTGTTTGGTTAATTGTAGTTATAGGCTATTGTATATCTGAAATTAAAACAATTTTATTTAATGGTGCACATTTTCCCAACTGTTGGGAAACTATGAAAGAGAGAAGAAAAAAATAGGAATTGTCTGCAGAATCCCAGTAAAGGATGTCCATGGGAGGTGGCCCTCTCGTTGCTGATCTGCCAGACGCTCCATGTTTTGATGTGGCTGTGCCTCACCTGAATGAAAACCTTGGTTTCGTCTGGGACTCTGATGCTATATCTGCATCACACACTTCTGAAGCACTGGGTACCCCATATATGATGCTGATGTTGTGGAGCCCAATCCTACTGGTTCTGCTCCCGTTTGTTGTTTGATTTGATTCAAATTCCCTGATTTCTACCTTAGGTAAATTATGTCCTACCCAATCTATGTTGAGTTTTTAAATATTAGAAGTATCATAAATTTTAGTATTTGTAATCAGTCAGATAGTAAGTTATCAGTAGGTGTATAATTATCTAGTATTTTAAAGTTTCAAATTCAGGATATTATCTGGTAAGGATTTAGTGAACACACTTAGCTCATGTAGCCATGGCTATATGAGAAACAATATTAGGAACCAAGATATTGCCCTCCATTATTTCTGACTTGTGACTTTTTGTAATATCAAATATTTTTGAAAATGTATCAATTCTTTAATTCTAGAATGGCTGCAGTCTTCCCTTGTGTAGGCCCTGCTTAATTTGTATATAGTGCAGGTTATGAGCAAGAGGAACTGGTTGCAGGATTATCAACATGGATTGAGGAAGGGTTATTCATGCGAGACCCAACTGGCTAAGTTTATAGAGGATGTGCTAAAGGCAGTTGGTGTGGGATAGCAGGTGGATGCATGCTTCATTGACTTCGAGAAAGAATTAAATAAGGTAGCACATTTTTTGTTTGTTTTCGTGTTCAGTAGATCCAATTGCTCTGGGATATTGAACACGTCAAATGAGATACAGTTGTAAATAACTGTCAATCATAATGCAGACATGATATATTATTAGTTTACTAAATGTAACTTTATCAGTGATAACATAAAATCTTTGTAAAACAGTTTAACAAACACAAACAATACATTTACCAAGTTTTCATTTAAATGATGCATAATATGAATGCAATATACATATAATTTATATTTACATATTTGAACAGCCATACACAACAATCATTATTAACTGTGTTTATAGTTATGAAAGTAATCAGGTCTATAAAATACATTTTCAGTGAGGAATTATTTTAAGTTTATGTTATAATTTTATATTAGTCTTACTTAAAAACTTTGAGTGAAATAGTGAAGGTGTAAAATAGTTGGCTTCCAGAATACTGGACACCTCTCTGATACTTACACTGTTACTTGTCACTTGAACTTTATTTTTAGTTCTGGTATTTTGTGTATGTATGTTACTATTTGTTTCCAGAATATTAACTTTTTTGCTATGAATATATTCAACGAATGTGTAATTAGCCTACTGTGAAATAAAAGTAAGAATCTCTAGCTTTTTATACAGTGGTTTACAAGGCAATCAGTATCCAACATCGGCAATTATTCTAATAGCTTTCTTTTGAAGTTGATGCACTTGTCTATTGTACTGTGAAGATCCCCAAAAAACTATACCAAAAGAAATTGTTAAATATATATATAGGCTATGTGAAATAAAATTTAAAAAAATAAAATTTAGATATATTTACTGCTAACGTGTAAAGAACGAAACATGCTGAACTTATATAGCTTAGGAATAATACTTTCTATACCTATGCATTTTACCTGCTAAGGAGCTGCCAACACGCAAACCTATAAATTGTATTTTTTTGCTTCCTTCAGTTCAGTGTCACCATATTTCACCTGTATATAAAATTTTTGTTTTTTGATGAATTTAAACTGTCTGTAACACATACGTTTTTTCAAGGTTCAGGGTAAGATTGTTAACAAGGAACCATTGCCTTAGTTTTTGACAAGCACTATTCAAATATTGTACAAGTTTGTGATGATCCTGCATGTGGCACTGTATGCTAGTATTATCTGCAAATGGGAGTACTATTTCAATATTTTTGCCCTAAAATTCTTACAGATCATCAATATATATTATAAACAGTAACTGTCCCAATATAGATTCCTGGGGTAGGCCTACACCATAATTAATAATGACTTTGTTTGAGTTTACTGTAACAGACTTGTTGATGTCAGTAATGGAGACTAGCAGTGACCTAGGTTATTTGTAAGAGATAATGTAAACCATTGTAAAGCAGGTGGACAGAGGGCCGTAGGACTGCTGGGGAGTGTGGAAGGGAGTTTGTGGTGAAGTGAAGGGAAAGGCATATTGCACGATGGTTTGTCCAGTATTGGAATATGCTGCTGCTGAGTGGGATCCATACGTGGAGGTGGAGTTGAAAGAACTGGAGAAAGTGCAAAGAAGGGACATTCTTTTATTCAGTAATGTATCTAATATTTTGGTATTTGTTGTAATAAGACTAATTTGTTTACAATTTGACATTGTAACTTAGTCACTTTTCTTATGAAGTGGTAACTATTGGAAACATCAGGCGGTCAGGAAACACGCCTTCTGCTATTAAAGTATTAAAAATAAAACAAAACTGTTTACTAATGACATCAATACATTGTCGTATAACTTTGTTGGACATGCCATGTATACCAGATGTTTGAGGTTTTAAAGATTTTACAGTTTTACATATTTCCCTTTCATTAGTTGGCAGGGGAATATATGTAGTGTTTATGTTATCAACACTTTTATTTTAAATTAACGTTGAGTCTTTGTGTTACCTATATATTTATTTGATGGAGATTCTGCAACATTGATTGAGAAAATAAGAGTTGTATTTGCCTGTATCTTGAACAATTTTGTTATTTATTTTCAATTTTATAGAAGGATCAATACTGTATTATTCATTTGGTCCATCTCATGTTTGATCAATTTCCATGATGTTGGAGCCTTATTTGAAGAATTTGCTACTTATTTTTTAAAATGTAAGTCTTTTTGTACTACTATTCTTTGAATTTTACAATACAATTTATGTGCCTTCATATATATTTTCATTATTGCAAGTGTAAGATTGAAGATAAAGAACCTTTTTTTTTCCTTTGATAAGATATTTTTAATCCCTTTGGTAATCTATGGTTTTTGCATTTTATTATTTGCTCTTACTGATTTAACAGGGAATGTTTCTCCAAACAGCCTACAGAATGTTAAGTTTAGAATTATCAACATTGTATGAATACATTTCTGACCAGTTTTCTAAGCATAATTAGTTTTAAAGTACAGTAATTCATTGTTATCTAGTTTATTATCCTAGTTATTTATGTTTTTCCTTTACACTAACAATTAGCATATCCTTAAATATTAGTATTTAGGCATCATGTTCTGATAAGCCATTAATGTGTGATTGATGTAAACAAATGCTAACATTATGTTTGTTCTTGTATAAAAATACTATTAGGGTAAGTTAACTCATTACCTAGCGTTCTAGTTGGAAAACAAACTGTTGTATAATGTTAAAGGTTGGTGATTTGCTGTTAGGCAAAGTTGAAGTGAGATGGATTGAAGACTTCCTCAAGGGGCAGAGACAGAGGGTAAAAGTGAAAGATTCCATTTTGCCAGTGGGAGAGGTTAAAATGAAAATAAATGTGAGCAAGACAAATATTGTTATGTTTATGAGGAAGAAGGGTTACTGACGTACAGATGGGAAGGGCAGAAGTTAGTGGATGCCTTAAAATACAAATTCCTAGGCATAATGATGCAGAGGGAATTAGGGTGGAGACGGCAGATAGAAAGACTGGTGTCTAATAGGGAGAAAGACTTTGCTGTAGGAATGCTGGGTATGATATTGAAGGGTGTTAATTTGACCATTGTTAAAGTATGTAGCTGTGAAGTGAGACTCGTATGTAGAATTGGAATTGTGGTAGCTGGAGAGGTGCAAAGATAGGTAGCAAGGTGGGTGAAGGATAAATGAAGAAGGCAAGGGCAGGCTGGTGGGGACAAAATGAACTTTCAGGCATCTTTGATTTTGAAGGAACTGGGGTGGAGCTCATTAAAGGAAAGGAGAAGAGCAGAAAGGCTGGTCAGGATGTACAAGGTAGTAAATGGAGAGGGAGGTTAAGATATGTTAGACTAAATGTTGATAAAGGCAGAGTATAGTAGAAGAGGAAAAAACAGTGAGAATATGCAAGTGATTAGGAGTAGAACAGAGCAGGAAAGGCAGTAAATGTTTTAGAGGTTGGCGAAGGAGAGGAATTTACTTTCGGAGGAGTTGGTGACTGTGAGGGGAGTTGCAAAGTTTAGGAGGGGATCGGTAGGTAATGCTTGACACCATGCAGTTGCCCAGTTGTGAATTATTTTATTTATTATTTTTTCTCCTTCTTCGTATTATTATTTGCTATTCACTAAGCTCATTTGATAACAAATTCAGGTGACTTTAATTTTGAGGATGTGTTGCCTGGCAACATGGCTATACAGCGTCATAAAGCTGGTGGGCTGAATTGTTTTATACATAAATCGCTAGTCCATTGTGGCTAATTTTATATATTTGTTTGGAATCGTAATAACTTAATAAATATGCACTTCAAACTGTGGATTACAATTACTATTTTACTGTAGGAATTGCAAAATGTTTGGAAGAAATACATGTTTGCGTTGTATTGCTTGAAATTATATTGTAAGTACAATCTGTATTAAAGTATGACCTTACTATTTACTTAATAATTTTATATGTTCTTGTTTTCATGACTTTAAATTTTATTTACGAAAACACTGTTTATACAAAATGTATGTCTATAACTGGCTAAAAATCTCTATTGTGTGTGTATATTTGTATGTGAATTCTGTTCTGCATACATAAAAGTCATTCATTTTCAACTGTTCTTTGAATATGCTGATTTAATTTCCAATCAATGATTATATTATTTTCGTATTTTATACTTCCACTTACAGTTTGTGTATATTTTCGAGGGTTGTGTTTGTTATAATTAAATTGATAGTAGAAACATGTATTTAAGCCACATTCCAATATGATCGTTATCTATGAGACAGCAACATCATAGTAAACTTGTGAAGGTCGAGCTAGTACTTTAAATGTAACTGGATACTTTAAGTGGGAAACAACAGAATTTTGTTACTAATTGTACAAAATCATTGCTTGGAATACAACATGAATTCAAATATACTGCAAACCTAATCACGTTAAATTGAACCTCAGTTGAAGATTAGAAACTTCAATAACTCGTATTTACTATTAAGTCAATCTTTCAGTATAGATAGTCTATGCTTGTTATGACTCTAAGGGAATGTAATGTATTGCAGGAGGAAGTGGTGACTGTGAAGGGAGACTGGATCGTTTAGGATGGCTTTGAATTTGGAGAGAACACACCACTGTGTGGCAGACCAATTGTGAGTGTCAGGTAGATTATCATCATTGTATAGTATGTGTTCATTGTTCTCATAATTTTAAGAACTGTACCTTCGCCAATGTATGCCTAAGTGTTTTGACACCACAAATATTTAAAATTTTACAATGATGATGATAAAAGCAGGTGTTATAATAATGGAGAATGTATTACAGTTCATACCATATAATAATCCCATTATTTGACAGACCATAAAAAATAGGGCTATGTGAACGAAGATATTATGTATCCTTCCACCACCATGTGCTTTCTAGGTGACAGTCAAAACATGCCAACAGTTAAGGTATATGACTGCAATAAACTCCAAAATTTATTGTGATTATCTTTTGATTATATTTTAAATCTCAGACAAGTACCAGTTTCCCCTGCCATTTGATTCCGGCGCTGCTCCATACTCACCTCGTCACCCATGACCATCGCTGAAGACCTCAGTGTCAAGCGCTGCACATTAATCTTAGAGTTAGGTAGGCAATATTAATGGAAAATTTCTTCATATTGCAGTAATGAATAGCCTACTCTACAGATGTTAAGTTACTATAATCATTCAAGATTTTACATTATTTATAGTATATTTTCCTAGGTATGCTCAGAATTGTTGTAACATTTAATGGCATCACCTAAAATAAATAAAAATGTATGGGTAACTTATGTATGTAGTGATTACTGTTTTTTTATTTCTTCTTTACACCTAAAAAGTTTAAACAGTAGCTTATTTGGTTACAACAAACTGAAACTGCATGAACATATGACAATGCAAGCAAACATCTTTAAACTAAAATAAAATAATCCATACAAACATTATTACAATTACTCTTCTTGTTGCCTTCAGTTTGGTTCTGCGCTATTAGAACAAAGCTGCTAAATGAGCGCCTAACATTCTTATTTACAGAAAGAAGAAACATTTCAGACGGCGATTTTATCGTAGGTTCAAGACATAATGGTTATTATTCGCGTGATTTTGGAGCTTCCGACAATAGCCAAAACAGTTTTTAGACTAACTTCGCTAAAAACATATTTCCCTGATATAGACCAGCATTGGACTTTGCTACACATTCTTCAGCTGTAAAATTATGTGATCACCTTTTAAAGTGCCATAGAAAAAACTCGAATTACGAAAATATCACATAATCTAATCGAGGTCTCCGCATGTAGAGGCGATACCGTTGTTAACTCGCGAACCTGTGCCGCCCTTATTACTTTCGTACCCCCATGCTTCGACAAGGACAAGATGCTTGAGGTAAGAGGGACCCTTAAGCGGTATAATTGTGATGGTAGAGTTTGGGTAGTTGTTTACAGCTGATGTCTTTAGTGCTGATACAACGAGATGCAAATGATCATATGTTGAGCAGCGACTAAGTGATGTGGTGGGTGAAACAAACATATATGTTATGCAATATAAGACACATTTGTCATTCTTCTGTATTTTTTTATTAAATTAATAAATGGAATTAATGTGAAACAAGAAGACTAATAGATACACATAAAAACACAAAAAAATTCCGGTTGCCCCCCTCTGCACCCCCTTCACAATCGTTAAGGAGGTACAAAACAACCTTGTCCCCCCTAGTTCCGGCGCCCCTGGTGGTTTGTATGAATCGCATCCAGATGTTTATCCAATCAACCATGAAATGTAAAAATACTACAGCAGCAGCAGAACAAAGTTTCGCATCTTGTACGATTTGCTTAGCTTTATATTCATACTTCTGATGATGCTGTGATTAGTAAGTTTGTGAACTGTGGTAAAGTAAATCTTAATTTTCTGCCTTGACTTCTGTAATTTTTTGGCCTGAATATGTATTGGATTTATGCTATTTTTTCATGTTTCTCTCAGGCATAATACTGTATAATAGTTATTTGAGTAAAAAAATAATTTTTTGTTAATTTAAAATTTTAACAGTTATATTCGTTTTATGACAGAGAAATATCAATTTTATAGTCCTCCGCCTATCGTAAAAATTGTAGGTCAATGTTTGGACTTGAATTATAACATTTTTCATAAAATATGTTGTTTTAAAAAATTATTATACAGTGTTACATGCTTAGTGTAATAAAACATGGTAGTGAAAAACAACACTAATGCCACATTTACCGAGTTAGGAAGTAACATATTTAAATGATCTTATGACGCAGTTTATACGGCTATGGAGTGAACGTACTGCAAATTTGTGTATACGTGTGCAAGTTGCCATAAATAGTTTCTACACTCTTTCTTTCAGTATTATTTCTCTGTGCCCTGTTGACGATATAGTCTACTACTAGTGACAAAACTAATACTCATCATCCTCCCCCAACCCCCGGAAAATATTTCTGGATACGCCTCTGTTTCAAAGCATGCCTGAGGCACGCTCATGCTGTAGATGTTTAAATCTCTTTTGCCATGAAACATTACGCTGCCCTGCAGACTTACGATGTCTGCGGTGTAAACCATTTGTACTTTAGGTGATGAACTTAATAGTAAACATAAAAGTGGCGTGATTTCTACTTATTTCCATAGTGTCTCTCCTTTACGGATAGCTAGTGATAAAAATTTTAATTCAAACTAATACGAAGCACTTCATGTTTGTTATTCTTTAAATAAAATGTTAATTTTTCGTCAATCACTTAGTTTTCATTTTAATCTTATTCCAATATTAAGTTATATTAAAATGTGGTACAACCTATCACTGCTGAACAAAATATTTATTTATTTTGTTCATATTGCTACAAAAGCATTTTTCTACTATACAATTATTTTGCCGATGACCCGCTGGCGAGACGCAGACATATACTGAAGTTTGTTTAAACATGTGTAGTGCACTTTTCGAGATGTAAAGAGGAAATTGTGCGACAAAATGGCGAATATTTGACTTAAATTTCAGACACTTTGTCAGGCGTGGGAAACTGAAATAGACAAAGTTGGGAACTGGTAGCTTCGGCACACTCTGATATGGGAGCAGCACCAACACCAACTTTCCTAATAATCTTCAAATATTTTGAATATTGCCGGTCGCCATTTTCCGTCGAGCAGTTTAAATGTAATAGACTGTTATGACTTTAAGGTTATAATGTAAGACATTTATTAAGTGTTTCTGCGAAGGTATTTTTTAATATTGGATCATGTATTTTAAATGTAAGTTTAGGTTTGTGTCCTAGCAATGACTTTTAGCTAGATTAAAGAATCGTGATCACACTCTGTAGTTTTCTGTGTCAGCTTGTGTATTAAAGTGTGAAAATCAGAATATTATTCTTATTTCAGACAGACGTTTTACCAATGCTTGACTAGAAATAATTAATATCAATTATCTTTAATGTGTACTGTACTACAATGTAGCAGTTTCACTTCATTATCGTGTTAAGGCTTGTATACAAAACGATCGTTTCCAGCACAACACAAAAATATCGCAAAATATTAATAGATGTAGGTTATCAATTTGATTTACTTATGCTTTTAGAAATATATGTTCCGTATCATCCGTACAATAACATGTCATAAAACAGAGTTTGTATGTACCTGGTGTAACATTTATTTATTTAGTTACAGCTATACAGGTATATGGACAGTTGTTAAACTAAATATTACATAATATATAAATATTTTCAGGATCCACATATCTACATAATCAGATATTTTCAGTCTGTAACCCCTTATTAGAACTTTTCAGGGTGTAATTACATTATCAGATGTTTTCAGGTTAAAATATTTGTGTAATAAAAAAAAGTCGATAGAAATTACATTAAAATTATCTAACATAAAATCGCTTATGCAACATACTCGATACACACTAATCGAAATGGCAACAATGATATTTATATGTAACCATAAGTGGTACAAAATACCCTAGTATATTAAGTCAGTTGGCACCCGCTTCCCACACAGCACAAAATGTCTGAATCCTATCCATTAGATATCCAACATGTCTGAAACATGTCCAAGTCTAAAACAAATATCCATACAATGTATGTGGGATAGCCAGCACATATATCCAATAAGTAATATTTACTGGACAACTATTAGTGGTTTTATGACAACCTGGATATCCATGAATATCCAAACGAAAGGAATTAATTGTTTTGTTTTTAGAAGACGTACTAAATCTTTATAACTGGCCGTTTTCTCCATTTCTGAAGGTTTTTTGTTTTCGTTTTTCATTTTAAAGATGTTTTGAATAAGATATGTG
>PNEQ01108079.1:0-21991 GCA_003012365.1 Medauroidea extradentata
TGTACTGGTAAATAATGTGTTAATACTTGTAATACTTTTAAATATATTTTAAATAACACTGTCTACATTTCAATCTGGCAGAGGTTTCAAACGTCCCGCGCTCGCGCTTATAGTTCCCACCACCGCCACCGCGCGCTAGTGTGTAGTATTCAGCCGACTTGCTGTGACTTGACCTTCTATAACCCTCTCTCTTCTATGGTCTATACCTGAAAGGCAGACTGACCAAACCAAACAGTTTTTGCCAGGAAGAGGGAAGAGGGAGGGGTTGGTACAAAGCCTGAACAAGTTATGGCCGCAGCCGCTTGGCGGTGCTAGGATCGTCCTCCACTAGCGCTCCAAAGCGTATAGGGACGGAACTACAAGCTCGACCTCTTCAAAAAGCGCAACAGTAAATCCCATAAGGTTGTCCTGCCCTGGCCTGGGTCTAGTGTTCGTGGCGCCTGCACTACTGACTCTATGTCTGGGCGTCTTGGCCGCTGTGGTGTGCTTGTTGTCTGAGCGTTATTGTGCATCGCGACTGTCTCGCCACTGAACTATGTCTTACACTACCCTCTGTATTCTCACAAGCACACTTGACTGACTATCACGTGACTCACCATTGTTGTTGTTGTTTGCCCTTTTACTTTCGCGTCATGAAATATTGTACGTCATGAGACCCTGATTAATTACAGTTTCCCACAATTCTGTTCACACTTTCGAAACATGTATTTCACATTCATGTTCTTTAATGTGTGTATCACATCTAATAAAAAAAATTAGAATGAAGTATGTATCGTATAAACAATTATGTGGTCTTGAAAGGTCAGCAAGAGACCGGACATATTGCCTCATGTATCTACAACCCAAAATATTTACTCCTATATTCACTGTCATGCTGACTACGCTACAACTTTATTTTGGCACTAGACTTCAACGCTTGTGCTGGTAGGATTTATGACGGGCTTACAAGTTAAAAATATAATGTTGTGTGTTATGGGTTAAGTTAATGACGTTTAAACAACTTTGCTTTAAATGTTCAATCATCATCATAGTACCTATCTCTGAATTGTTTCGCAAAAGGTAACACTCCAAAAAATGATATGATCTGTTATATGACTGGTTCCTTACATTTTATCTTATTTTGTGTTTGAGACATTTGTCGCCAAACTAAAACTTTGAGGGAAACTTATTCCCTATTTGCCTTGCATGTTCTTTACTTCTGTGTTTGGTAATAACGTACTAGTTTTATTGAAATATGTCAGCGAAATCACGTCGTTTGCCCTAACTGTATCCACTTATATAGATTTAATATTTAATGTTGTTTTATATTAACTTCACGTGAGTATATTACTACAAGACATTGCTGTTTCCGCCTCTGCCGACATATCTGGCAAACTTGATAATTTGAAGCGACCTAACTGTCAGCGAAGTTCTAAAAGTGATATACTAATGTGACGTGCAAGAAATCTTAATAAGACGTTTGAGATTATTTTAAAAATTATAGATTAAATGGGATATAATCTGTCAAAATGAAAATGTACTGAGTAATTACCCAATAGCCATTACTGTTTAACATCATTTCTGAGGTCCTAACGTTTACTGATTTTTATCAATAGACTACACATCGTCTTAGAAGTATATATTTTTATTCAAATGTTAAATTTGTTGAGCACTGCAGAACATTTTAATGTCTTCAAATGTACAAGTGTATGTAAAAGTCTCCAGTTTAATTAAAACTTAAAACATGTTTTGCGCATACTCGTAGTATTGACAGTCCTGTAAAGTGGGAAAATTATTAAGGTCATAAGTAACGGTCATCCTTTGTATTGTCATTCTGAAAGAAATGCCTGGTTAAATATACAAATTGAGTTCCAGTGAATAATTTTTTTTTAACATATCAATTTGAATAGCGATGAAAACATGAACGTAAATTTAAGCGAGTTCTTCGTGAGCCATTCTTTCACATTTAAAGTTCTTATTTGGCCAACTGCTCAATTCTCGGCTTTATATCACAGTTTTTTTAGCTATAACTAAAATTTAATTTTCAAATGCTGTGCTTCAGTATGATGACTAACAACATATGGTGTTTCAGATGTCTAATTATAGTTCATTTTGATACTAGCTTAGATGTATGGCAACGCTCAATGTCAAACATTTTCGTAATAATACTGACTACATTTTTGCAGTACCGCTTCTCAAATACAGTTTTTTCTGTTGTTAAGTTTTTTTTTCGGTTAGTTGTTACAGCTTGGTAAATTCTGAAATGGATCTAAACATAACTTTAAAAAACCTGTTAAATATGTACTTTAATATGTAGTGTAATTTGTTGAACAGTTTTACCATGCACATATTAGGCTATATTTGAAGAAAAATGTTTCTTCTGTAAGAAATAAATTTTGTCTTTTTTATTTTTATAGTGTATTCATTGATAAGTATTTACCACATTGTAAATACGCCACACGAAGTAATATTGCATTTTTTAGGCGTCTAAATAAATATATTGGTAAATTTCCACGTTAATACAGGTGTTGTGAATAAGTGCGGCTATAGGCTAACTCCTACGTTACAATAGGTGAATCATGCAACTGATCCAATTAGGAATTACTGTTCCACGTCTTAAATTACACATTTATTTGTTCAATTTCTGTGGTTTATCAGAAAATTTATATGAAATGTGAAAAAATTCTCATTTTATGGCATCTTTCTCAGACATACGATAGTAAATAAATAAATAAATAAATATGTATAATATATATGTATAAAGTTGTGTTAAAAATGATAAAAACACAGTTAGCTTATCAGTTGCTGTGACGTGGTTCATGTGAGGTTGCCTAACACCTACCCATTTAGTTAAGGCACGGAGTTGATACACAAATAGTTCGAGAAACTTAAGGTCACTTGTTTCCAGACAGATTTCACAAGCGCGTTTGCAACTGGTGTTGAAGTACACAATAGTACATCGTGTGTGTGTTTGTGTGTGTGTGTGTGTGTGAAGGCAAAGGTTTCTGAAGCAAGCTTTTGACCAGTAGCGTTGTGCTGCCAGTAAATCATGGTCACAGACCAGGGACGTTTTAGGAGAGGGGGGGCATGTGGTCCGCCCTCCTTTTTTAAGGTCAGATTTATTTTATTTTTTAACTTTTTTCTAATTTAATTTATATTAGCACTATATTCTTTTAAGACATAATTTCTTTTACAATTTTCTTACTTATTTAATTGCATTTTTTGGGGGGAAAACTCCTTAAAAGCACCATTTTGTGTCTTTAAAATCAAAATTTTGCCGGGGGAAGGACCCCCGGATCTCCCGCTTTTGGCTTGGGGTGTATGTAAACACACTTTTTAAGACATAGACCCCTCCTTCTCGTTATACTAGATCCGCCACTGTCACAGACTTAATAGTAATACAGACATAAAATTACTCATTTATGCATATGGACTCCATAGTTTATTGGCTGCCCGAGACTCCTGCATCTTATGGAGGTTTCCCATTGGACTGGCTATCGTGTAGCAGGACAGCCGTCTAACACTCATTGGCGGTAGGCTTTTCCGTCATGTTGCTGGCCGGTGAAGCTATTTTGCTTACGTGCGTGACTGAGTTTACCATGAGATTTTTAAGTGTTTATTGCAACGGGAGTTTACAATCAGAATTTATTGGTTTGTAGACATACGCCATTGCTAATGTTTTGCTGATCAAACCTATGTTGGATGACAAAGAACGAAAAATGTACAAGGAAAAAAAAAAAACAAATATAAACCACACACAAAATAGAAAAAAATAGAAAAAAAGCAATACCGGAGGAATTCTGTCAGTTTTTTATAATTGTTGTCATAGACAACAGAGAATTCTGGTAATAGAATTCAGTCGAATATCGTTACAACACCCAGACACAGAAGACATACACAAATATAGAACCAGATTCCCAATATAAAAAAGGTGGAAATTGACAAAAAAACAGTGAACAGTGGACAACAAACACAAGGCAATAGACCACACAAGTTAAAACGTTGGTTTTAACTTGTGTTGTGTAGACAAGCACAAGGCTGTTTAGTCTAGAAACGTAAGTAATCTTAGCAACCCTTCATCTTCATGTTAACTTTGTCTACACGATTCTTCGATTTATTCACCCGTACAACGATTGCATGCCCTTACACTTCCTTTGTTTTTTCTTACTTTCAGTAAAGACAAGCAATTTGCAGAGGAAATATTGCTTTTCCCGCTTGTTACAAACGAAGATTAACAAATCTCTTACCACAAATAGTAAATTCCGACATAATAAGAGTTACTGAGCAGAGCATTTTCGTCTGTTCCACATCAATATTTTTTTTCTTTCAAAATGAAAATATTGATCTAATGTGGTGTCACAGAATATTTAGGAATACAGAAGTGAAATAGCCTGTAGGTCAGCGAACTCAGCCACACACGCCTGCAAAATGGCTTCCCTGGCCAGCAACATGGCGGAGACGCCTATCACCAATCAGCGTAAAGCTACTGTCCTGCTAACCGGCAGCCAGGCCAATAGGAAACGTGCTGTAACATGGAGCAGCCAAACATACACGGGGCATCCTTGGCCAGCCAATAAGCGGCGGAGTTCGCCCGTATCAAACGAGCCGCCACGTCATTTCACGTCTGTATTACTATTTAGTCTGTGGTGGTGCCGTGCATACATACAGCTTGTAATAAGGTACTTAAAAATATTAATATGAATATGTGGTTAAAAGAGAAATCTCTGCGCTTGCATTATATTTAGATATTAATTCGTACTATTAAAAGTATTGAAAATTTGATAGGATTTATTAATTAACTTCAACCCTCCTCACTCGAAAATAAAAATAAATACAGGCCAAAATCATATTACGAATGTATAGTTCTAAGGGAAAGTAAAACGAACGCAGGAAAATATTACATGCAGAAAAAAAACATATTTAAAAAATAAATAACTGTGTTTCGTTAAAAGTTATCCGACTGATTAATTACAATTTTAGAAAGATTCTTGAAATCTTTATTTAAGTTGATTAGTTAATTTAGTGAAGACTCAATTGTTGTTTTGTATTTATTTAATAATAATTTAGTATATGTATTTTATTTAATTTTCGACAATATTGTACTTGTTAAATTTTAACAAAATTTTTAATCGTTTTTAGGAGGTAGTTTTCTAGAAATCTAGTTCGTGACATCTGAAAGACTTATTTAACTTCATGTTACGGCAATTTGTACCTCTTAATTTTTAACAATACATATAATATTTTGTTATTTTTGTGATGATTTTGTTGAAAATGGTGGGATGAGAAATTGTGTAAAAATTTCCCTTTTTTCATAATTCTAAGGAATTTTTTTTGTGACAATTTGGAGGCAAAATTTAGGTCACTGCATTGAAGATTGCTAGACAGGAAGTTAAGTCTTACAAAGGTTTTAGAGAAATATTCCTGGAAAATTTTGGAACGAGAAAATAAAGAGCGAAATGAAAGCGGAACTACATAGTGAGCTTTAGAACCACACATAAATTATATGTTTGATAAAACTGGGAACTTCAATCTGCCTGTTTCAGACACGGAATTTATTGCCATGATTTTGAAACAACTCCCCCTACATTATCAAATGCTGTGGATAGGTAGACCGCACGATTGCCTTTCGTACATTCCGAGAACAAATAATTAATTATTATATGCTCCAGAGCCCAAAAAAAAAAAAAAAAAAACTCAGAATAATGCAACAAAATTTCAGTAAACATCAAGCATCAAGACCAGCACATGTGAACACTTTGTTCTTTTAACAATTAGAACAATTGAAAAGTTACCTATTGTTTAATTTAATTTTTATTTAAAAGTATGTTTAATTAAAATAATAATGGTACCATACTTTCTTTATTTGCGTCCGTTGAACCCTAAAAATGTAAATAAGAAAATGTTATTTTAGCTCAGATAAAACGAGTGCCGCCATGTTGATGTTCTTGTGACATCATTCGACTTGTTACTGCATGTCTGTTTATTCTTAACTATACAGCAACTTACGTTTTGTTCAAGACATTGCGTCAAATCTAGTTGTTTGTGTGGTTGATCTGTGACAACTGGTATGGGATGGACTCCAAACAGTTATAAGTGTCTACAGTAGCTCCTTTGTGCAGCAATACAATTAAATTGACTCCAAAAACAACACTTACCACAGCACCGTGTGACAATACGAGACGGACTGCAAGGTTTCAAAAAAAAAAAAAGAATATGAAACAGTCTGCTATTAGCAACGAAAGTATAGTTTATGTATGTAATGGTTATTTCAGTGCATTGTGTATCTTATGACACGGTAATCATGAAATACAGTGATAGCCATTACAATGTATCAGCAGCAACAGCCATTAATTAGGATAATTTCTAGATATCAAAATAAACCTGTCATTCTCCTCGGCATCAAGTCACGAAGCCGATGGAACTACGCCGAGAAAACAATAATCAATGTTTCTATTTATTTGTTAAGAAAACTAAAATGTGTATATTTTGTCTTTGTGGAGAGAGCAGGTGCAGCTTCTGCCGGCAGCCTGGCTCCTCACTCCCACCCCACTTGTACAACCATAGCTGTTTGTGGAGAGGGGAAGAATGCCGTCTAGAAATTAAGGAAGTCTGCAAATGTTAAACAATAATAATAATAATAATAATAAGTAGTATATAAGGAACTTTAGGATTAAGGAGACTCAGGGATAATTACTGTCGGAGTAATGAAGGAAAGTTTATATGAAAATGAGATAAATGCGGTAATAGCAAGAATTTACTGTCCTGGAGTGGCGGGGTTGTTTTGAAAAGTTGGCCCAAAGGAACCAAAGCCTGCTGGACAATTGCAGGGGTTTTGGCGCCAAAAAGGGGCAACGCGAGAGGAAGTTTCAACGGTGAGAAACAGACGTGTGAAGGCAGCGACTGACGACGGACCGGGGTGTTATCGCCGAGCGTCACGGTACATTAGGGTTGAAGTAGAGTCACGAACAGCGAGGGGGTGTTACCGCTAGGGCAGGTTTGCGTGTCGCGAGGTTGACCAATTGTGTGGGCGGAATCTAAACCGGGCCGACAAATTCACGCCAGGAGAGGACAGTGACGACTTGCTATCCGTCAAAAATAGGAATGGCTGACTTTTATTTACTCTCGCAACATCACCAATAATAAAATTAGTAAGGCACTTAAGAATCACTTGAGAAGAGTGCCGCAGTCAATAGGCGAGTTCAAAGCATCTGTGATTGGCCGATAATTAGAGAGGTGAGACGGTATTTTCGAAATGTGCTAATAGATGGTAGCACTGCTACGGTTGGGTTGTTTTCCGGGCGTTCGCAAAAAACGTAATAATAACTGGGAAGGAAAATTGGATTCTAATAGATTCATTAATGTTATGTTATTTTCCCGACTTGCGCAGTCTGAACGCTTGGTCATCAGTCTGTACGAGACAACAGGTTTGCTTAAAAGGATTCAAACTGTTAGTTCGGTTTGTTAAATTTTGGACGCATGTGACCTTGGTTGACTGTAAACCAAAATGTATTGTGCTTAAGCGGATTTGATACAATTAAATTTATTCATAGTACGTTATCATCAATCCGGAATTTAAATTAAACTGACAAACATAAACCTATCACTATAAAACGTCACAACCCTTGCTGTCTTCACTCCTCTTATTTAAGTACCAGTGAAATCTTCGT
Source organism: Medauroidea extradentata (assembly GCA_003012365.1). Lineage (NCBI taxonomy): Eukaryota > Metazoa > Arthropoda > Insecta > Phasmatodea > Phasmatidae > Medauroidea > Medauroidea extradentata. The sequence goes on from PNEQ01108079.1 coordinate 7,647, forward strand.
TATTAACTAAGAAAATCTTCAACTACAACGGCACATACATTATCAACGAGCAAATTTTATGAGTTAGATTTTAAGCAACCGGGTGTATTAAATTTGCCCAGTTTTTAAAGTCAGTGTAACATTACAAAACCTACCGTAATGCCTTGCGGTTGGGCGGCAAACCTAAACAACTGTCCAATTTCTTCCCTAGAACATGTTTTTAATGTTTACGGTGGCGTTTGAAAATATGGCATTTTCAAAGTTCAATAACTTTAAACGCACGGTATTATTAATTTATGTGGTTTCATTTGGTGCGAAATTATTTCGGAAGAATCATGTAAATATTACATTGTCTTTCTAGGTACCTTCCCCATTATGGAAATTATAGAACTAGCCAGTTCAGTGTTGGAAGATTTAACTACAGACGAAATCGTCCTCCATAGAAAACCACCATATTCAGACAAAACCTAGCAAGAGAATACTTTTTGGCATGGTAGAACTCGGAATTTTCACAGAAATACACATTCATACTTACAGGACCCGTACCAAGAAAACGATGCTCACTTTCCAAACACAACTGAACAATCACAACCAGCAAATGTTTAGAAGAAATATTTCACTGGCCAGAAAAACAGACAAAACATAGTCTAACCGCAGCGACATACGAAAGCCCCACAGTCGGATTTTTATGAGTTAGAATGTACGGAAAAACGAGAAGGTTATTTCCAGAGGCTTTAAATCCTACAACACCAGAATATGATCCAGAACAGCAACTAAGACAAAGATCTATGTCGGCCAGACTTGAAAATCTCATCTTAGGCCAAGATTAAACTAATAAGTGTTGACGCAGATCTCCGAGCGGCAATCCAACCAAAAACATGTAGGTTAAGGAGTTATGGATTTAATGCACCAGCTGAAGTAATATAGATTACACATAATTATTGTCATTGCTTACGAGACATATTTACCGGAGACTACCTAGCATGGTTTAACATTACACAGCTTTAACCATATCACGAACCTGTGATCACTATGTTAACACTGTCGTGAAACCACCTTTATGGAATAATTCTGAAGATTATGACTGGGTGGCTTAGAATGTCAAAGCATTATTTTGTATATTTGTAGGCTAAAGATACGAATCTATTATAAGGCACTATTATATGTATATTTGTGTATGGGCGTTCGCAATGCAGTTGATTATGTATTTATTTGGGGTATTAGAATCTAGTATTAAATTTTTTGATGTTGTGAACCTTTGATGATGTATTCATTAATTGGTTTTATTTTCCTGTGCATTAAAGGCCAGATGATTCTCCAGGAAAAACTGGAAATTTATCATCAGAAGCTTGTATAGAATAAAACTTTCGTGAAAGTACATTATGTTAATTCGTTTATATGTATTTACAGTACATAATTATCAAAGAACTATGACAAAAAATTGTGTAAGAAAATATGTTATTACTTAACAACAGAATTAACGTAGAAACAGGCCTCACTTATGATCAGAAGAACTTAAACTTCTTCAACTACTACAATTCAGTTTTAAGAATTTATTTCTGTGGAAGTTACATGAATCTGACCTTAGTTTATAAATAACACATTTTCTCACAAACAAATACACATACAGTTTTGAGATAATTTCGATTTAAAATAAATTTATTGAAACAATGAAGAACACTGTATTAAATGACTGTACTGTATATTATATGTAGCAACTGCTAAGCTTACACGCAATACTGTTGCATTTGTATTGAAATACATTCTATATGTTAGAGTAAGAATTACAATTAAAACCACTTATTTAATTTAATTTAACTTAATGTAATAGTCGTTTGAATTACCCCATTGCTGCTACTCATTCTAGGTAAAAGCTAGACCTAGAAGATTATGAATCATAAAGGTAATACATAGTAGAGGGAACATGACGTCACAAATGTGTGTCCAACATGGTCTCGAGAGTTTGGTGTCGTTTATTTAGGTTTTCTCGTCGTAAAAAATGCAGTCGTGTAGTTTGAAACTCATGGCGTACCTTCCAGAATATATATTTAGTCATGTAGTGTCACCAAGATCTCGGTTCAAAACCTTACAGTAAGTTTGTAGCTATTATTTAATTTTACTGAAAACAGCTGGGTTAAGGAAAACAGTAACGTGGTGAATATTTTTTACTTTTGTCGTTCTGAAATTTCTACGCAATTATACTATGCGATAATATGGTAGTATTTTCTCTTTTGTTAATAAATTCAAAAGAGACCAAAATAACCCAACATAGATGTGATTACTAAGCAATTATTATCTTACCTCTCAATATTATTTCAAATCTCCCGCGCATATTTCACTAGTCACGTGACACATGTTGAACACACAATTTCGTACGCAGATGTATAGAGGATACTCCCTCTACCCTATATTTACTCTAAGGTATGAATGAACGTGAATCAAGACTTTTAGTTTGTGCAAAGAGAAAGTAATATCAAAATATCTTAGAGCATGGATAACTAGAGATAGCTTGGTGCCTTTGTTGTGAAACCTACATCTAGCGAAAGGCAAAATATACGAAAACCGCTACAAAATAATTACTGTTGCGATATCTCTTTGCAAAGACCTTGAGAAATGCGATTTATTGACTATTGAATCTTTTACAATCAATACACAACAGATTTAATTTTACTCATTTTTTAAATTAATGGCAAACGAAAATGCCAAGACAGTGTAAACAGAACATGTAAACAAACTCTTATTTGACACGAAAATGAACAAGAATAGATGGATGCTGGTAATATGCAACAGCGAATAATTCTGCAAATGCTTATTTTAATGTAAGTGATATTTAAATACAATATGCTCACCGCTATGTAGCAATAATTATAAAACTTGTTTCGCTCGGTGTCCATCAACAGCTGATTAGATCTAGGAATCACTTCACAGTATGGAAAGAGATAGGCAATCAGCTCTCTAGTTGTTATCTATACTCTAAGCAAAATATTGTACAAGAACAATATGGGAAAGTACACCCTTTTAGCATTGTTGGAGCGGGAGACGTTTTATCAACGGCGTGAACTGGAAACACTAGCAAAATTTGCATTCTTACATCTCTATTTTCTATGGTGTTTATATATTTACGACTAAATTACTCTTAGGCTAATAGTATTAAAATGTGCTTATAAGTATTTTAAATTTTATCTTATCAAAAATGTAATTAAAAGAGAATAATTATTTTCTAAAATCATGATAACATTTCAAATTATAAATAACAAAATATAAAACTAAAACTACCCATAGAGCAATGTCCTACTGTAGAAGGAACAGCGCTCATATCGGCGTGAACTGGAATTAAATAACATGTCTCCTGATTTTCTTCTGACTTTCCCATATTGTCCTTGTACAATATTAAGTAATAAGATTAACTTTTGAACTTACTGCTGGAAAGAAATTAACTACAAGACTGGTTGATCTTGCGAGAATGGTTGGTACTAAATATAGAAAACTTTCTACTTTAAAAGTGGAAAAGAGGACGCAGTGAAGTTAAGTGTTGATGAATAGACACTTGTTATATAGTTATTTCATGTAATCTTGTGTAAGAGTTGATTTCCAGACCTGGCAGGAGTGGAAATGGCCAACACTTCAAACGTATACGGCAATAATGAGCGATTCCTCAACACCTACTCACCCCACAGGAAGAACTGTACCGCGACGACTACGGAGACGGACCATGGGAATGAGATTTTCCATCAAAAAGCCAATTACCGCGCATTGGTAATATTTAAGACCTTGAAAACACTTACTAGTTTATGGAGACACTTAATGCATTCCCAGAAGCCTATTTCATATAGCTGAAAATACAGTTTTAAATAACTGAAAAGACAGTTATGAAGTTATAGTAATAATGATTTATTATTTTGTTTAGTGCTTTTAACTTAAGTGCAATTTTGATTTAAACTTAACTTTTTGCTCCTAATAAAAACTGCCAGTTGTCCTGCTGTTATTCCAACTCACACTTTTTCTATACATAGCAGATTGCAATAAATTTGTAAGTTTTTACCAAATCATAGTGTGATACTGGTTTATCTATTCATCGTTATCTCTGCCCTTCAGCTAGAATTTAAAGTATTAAATTGATTTCAGTTAATAAATTAAATTAAATTATTCTTTTGAACCTCTTTGTAATGCACACATACATCATTTTGGAATGATTTCTAGTTTTCTTCCGTTATTGTTTGTAATACACGTCTGTATGCGTATATATACATTTATATATAATATATACACATATCCCGCCCACAAAGGTGATCCTTCGATTCACGGCGGGTCAATCCCCAGATTTTCGTATGTAAGAATCGTGCTAGACAATACCGTTGGTCGGCAGATTTTTTTTGGGAATCTCTTGTTTCCCCCCGCTCTTTCATTCCTGCGCTTCTCCATACTCACCTCATGTCACTCCTCACTAGCGCTAAAGACAACGATATTAAGCCCAGATAGGCTGTCTCAAAAGTCTGGTCTCATAAGGGAAATATAAAAGAATTAAACATGGAATGTTGTAGTAGTGATGCAATGTGTTGAAGAACGACTATGGCAGTGTGCTCACCTCCATGTGCCATTACGACAGAAAATTATTTAATTTATGGCCACGATTAGCTTCGCACATGCAGAATGCGACTTGTCCTATGAGATCGCACCTGTGGGACACCTCTATATGTGATATATATAATATATATATATACATTTGTGACTATATATAATATGTATATACAGGATATCCAGATATAAAGACATAATTAGTAAACCACACGAATCCTGGGTTAAATATGAGACGAAAATGTAAGTGGCAAAATGTACATTTTACATGCATATTGTGGCCATACTACACTCTTGCGCTCTACGTTCAGGTATCATTTTATGTATTTTATGTCAAATGAACTTAGAATCATGCTTAGGTTTCCCGGGGGTTTTAACCTGCATTCATAATTTTCAGGTCAGAACATAAGCAGTAAGATAAGTAATATATCTGTGGAGCACAAGAGTCGTATGTTGCCACATGGTTGATGTAAACTGTCATCGTACAACATCTTGCCACTAATATTGTCGTCTCAAATTAAGCGTAGGATTCGCGTAGAATGCTTATTATTTGTTTGTTTCCGGATATCCTGTATTAGGTAGTGCTAAACTCTGCCGACATATTTCGGCAGACAGTTTGTAATAAAAAAATAAGATGTTATGCATGGCACATAGGCTATTCCTAAGGGATGTAACTACCCTTGAAAGTGTAGTTGAATCAGATGATTTTTGCAAGAAACGTTGCCAAAATGGGCCAGTTTCTGGATACTACATAGCACTATTAAAGTACTATTACAAACGGAAAAGAATGGCACCAATATCAACATCTATTTATGAAAACTAAGAGTGCATTACAAAAATTATGCAAAAAAATTGTACTGTTAATTCATTATTCGTTGTTTCTTGTGGGTATGAAACGTTCGAATTATTAAATAAAATTATGCCTTGTGGTTTTACTGTGGATGCAATCGTTTTCGAGAAGTGAACTAAAATCATATTATAATAACGCAATTAAATGTTAAGTGCGCAACCAGATTTTCGCTGGTGGCACATGAACACGTTGGAATAATGTGTTATGCCTTGTGTTATCCAATCCGACGCCAACGAACTATCGCTGAAATGGCTGTAAGTTCTGTGGTGGCGCAGTCGCAACACTGATCGCCTTCTGCCTTAATGCATCAGACTTGACTGTCGATGTGGTCAGCCTCCAGATGTCTTTATGACATTTTCTAGAGAGACTATCATTTCTCTTGTGTTTTGTTCCCGGTGCTGCTCTAAATCGACAGCATTCCACCGAGAGATGTGGTAAAACGTTGAGACTCGCATTCTAGAGACCCGGGTTCGAATCACCTTGACAGGGACCTTTTTAAAGAAGACCGTGCTCACTGAGTCCTTCTCTAGTCGCCTTCAGTTGCCTTCTTTTCGCTCGTCTGTCACGACTGTGGATTTGCCAAAACATTTGGCATAAAAACACAAAATATTCTCCAACTTGCATCACCTGATAGCCCTATCAGGAAGTTAAAGAGCCATAATACATTCACGGATATGCAGATGAATGGTGTCTACTAAAACATGTGTTAAGATTACACACAGCTAATTTGATTGCTTAGATTTCTGCCGCATTGTACAGTCACACTACTGTCCGTACTATCTGATAGTATCTATGAAACTGCTGCACATGTGTTTTGTTACCCATACATTTCCACAGCTTGAGCAGTCACACTCACCATCGTGGCATAATCCTTGCAATGGATCAGCTGCCAAAGTTCAGTAGCAGTAAAGTCAGCAGCTGGAAGTTGAGTAGACATTCTGGAATTGTTTCGTAAATATTGACTTACGGAGAAGGTATTTTCGGGTAGTAGGTATTCAGAATATGTTCGGAACTGTAGGATCACACTGTGTAAAGCTCCAGTTTTCGGTATTTTAAAATTTAACAGTACGTATTATTTTCTTACACTGTACTTACTTAATGTTTAATTCCTTGTTATTTTATATTAAATCGATAAAAGAACAGAAATACTGAATGAAACTGTAATCTATCTACGTGTCACGCCGTACAATACATACTTATGCGAAAGTAAAAAGTCAACCAACGACAATGGTGAGTCACGTGCTTGTGAGAATACAGAGTGTAGTGTAAGACATAGTTCAGCGGCGAGACAGTCGTGATGCACAATAACGCTCAGACAGCAAACATATCACAGCGGCCAAGACGCCCAGACATAGAGTCAGTAGTGCAGGCGCCACGAACACTAGACCCAGGCTCTCTGGTTGTTGCTCTGATACTTCCACGTCCCTCATCCATTGTCTGCGGAGTCGCGCCAAGTGCCCCGTCTCGTGCATCTTCAACAACCTGCGACAAAACTGCCAGTTGTACTAAACATCCTTGAATACCTGAATATAAACATGAGTTCCTTACTTATTCATCTAGTTACTGAAACTACTTCACCTGCAACTAGTAATATGGTACTCGTTGGAGCTACTCATAGAAGCACAAGTAGTACAGTATTATACGTTACGTAAGTCTTCAAAGTGGCTGCAGGAAAACCGTTAATTGGGAACTAAACCATTGCGCAGCGGCACAATGTTTAACTTCTGAGGGACGTGTGCACAATTTTCTTATCACAAGCAAAATTTTATTCTTCAGAAAGATATGTTGCGAGGATATTATGATAAGTGCATGAAAGTACTTCAATTTTTAAATTTCAAATAATGATTTAATGTGAACTGCTCTTTTTACCCATTTCTATATTTCTTTAGTTCAATAAAATATTCCCCTTAGAATTTAATAAATAAATCACATTGCAATAAGCTTAAATTAGTTTTATGCATCTTAATAAAAAAAATTAAATGTCGCTCACTGTACAGTACGTATTTAGACACGCCATACACACATTTCCTATCAAACAAATTTAAATTTTTTTCTAATAATGAACCTTTTCAGCTAAGCCAGCCTTATTGAGCTTCAGTAAGGATACTAAAGAATCAATTATTTAAAAGTATATATTTGTTGCCACAGTCAAGAATTTTACATCTTTGAAATATTGATTTTATTAAAAATATAATGAATAAAACTTTTTTTCACGAAACTTTGTTAGAACAGGAATGGCATGTAATTGTATGATAAATTAGCAACGAAAATATAATCACATTCGTTTTTTTGAAATTGTACACTACATCTTTCGGGTTTTGTTCAAGAAGTATCAGACAGGAATTTTAGAGCAGAGAGTACTCGGGAGAAAATGTTATAGATTTGCTGTTAAATATAGTAATTTTAACATACAAGGACATATGCTTTCATAATCATTGCTGGAATAAACGAAGACGCCAATATATATTCATTCAATTGTCATTCGTAGACAATTATTTATACTCGTGTTGTGCGTTAAACTGTCAAGGTAAAACATAAATGATGAAAACGCATTTTCGTCCATACTCTATTTGAACTTTTGTCAAAGCCAATCTGTTTAGTCCTAAAGAATCTTAACATTCCCTTAATCTTATAAATTACTGTGACTATGATTTGTGTGTCTATTTTTAAATTGAATAAAGGAAAATTAAATTTATCTTCGAGGAATAAACCTAAAATCTGGTATTTTTTGTAAGGGATGATTACAGGATTTACAGAATTATTATATCAAGCAGTAAGAACTACACTAAAGTAATAAGCAGAGGCTTCGGGAAAATCCAGTGTCCACAGTAACAAGGTTACTGAATATGTACAACCTACAGGAACACACTTTGAATTTTGTATTTTTGGTTAAATAGATCATTTCTAAAGCAGTGGACATAAACTCAAAGTAAATCAATGACCAAGTAAAATTACGAGGCTTGTAAATAGTTGTCTTCTTGTTCTTGTAGTTAAAAACATTAGGTGCGGTGCTAAATTTATATTTTTATCTTAAATGTTCATATTCTGGAACGAATTTTGAAGAATAAAGTCAGAAGGAAGTAATCGGAAAGTTGCAAATGGCCTCATGGGACTACCGACCTTTCTGTATTTGGTTTAACTTAAGAGGGCGTGGTACATAATTCAAAGCTAAAATCATAAATCTATAACTGTAGGTTTCTTGAAGCCAATTTGCGAAAATTAAACAATAGCAATCCTAGACAATTGTTTTAACCAACGTTTACAACAAATTTGTTTCCAGTGTTACGAACTTCTGAGTCACAATCTGTGACACCGGAATCTCGTGCATTTTACTGCGGCGCATGAGACCACTCGTAACGAATTCGTAATTCTGGATAAATATTTACTCGTAAAGTTGGCAAATACCATTATCTAGGATTGACATTGAGTATTTTATCCATATTGGCTTCGAAAAAAAGCGTAGAAATCAACTGATGTTTTCAGCGTTTATTTACCTACTACTCACTCTTAAGTAGTAAACATTAACAATTTATACGTGTATGTCTAAGAATTGTAATGTTCTGCAGTTTAATTCATAACACATGATGTTTTAACTGTGAAAATATTTCAACTTGTTATGCAGATATCGAGCGACCATAAATATGTGTTATTAATTAAGAGACACAGAATAATACATGTGAACTATTATTAACTATACTCACTGATGATTGATAATATTATTGTATGGAAGTCCTCGCCTCGTCATGAATGACATCCTGTTCAATGCCAAAGGCATGTAGAGAAATTCGTGTCTGCAAACTTTGTCAAGTGTATGAGGAGCAATCAATGTTATGACGAAGACGTGATTCCTGCTGCAAGTACGAGCCAAGGCCGACTCTACACCAGCCTCCAGGAGGAACTGAGAAAACTTAATGTGCTGGATATGAGGCTGTAAAAAAAAATTAGTTACCGTTACACGTTTCATAAGTATATCTTAAACAAATTGACTTTATGACGGGAGAGAAACTACTATTCTCTATACCCAATACCCAATTTCTGCTAACAGCATAAATGTTGTTCTTAGCTTTTTTCGAACAATTTTTTGATTCATTCATTAAACTTTATGAAGTATTTGAATCTATGTTGCAGTAAGGCTTTGATTATAATGAACGGGTTTGTGGATATAAGTAATTGCTTAAGTATATCGTGACTAGGCCTAGGGGATCCACACAGTTACAAGCATTCTGTAAGCAATTCATAATACGGCGAGAAAATAAATTATGGCATTTAATGAATACAACATTTAAACTCTTATCTCGTACTATGCCTTGGGAGAGTCCGACCGCTTGGCTCAGTGGTTAGTGCTCCTGGCTGCTGAGTCAAGGGACCCGGGTTCGATTCCCGGCCGGGGAGGTGACGTTTAGAGTCACTTCCTCGGGTTCAGGACTAGGTGTTTGTGTTAGTCTTGTCTGTGTACCACAAGTCAGCATACAATTACAACGACAACTACACAAAAACAAAGTGACTGGGGATTACATGAATTAAGCAACTTAAAAAAAAGGGGGGGGATGTTTGGTGTAGTGGCGAGGCGATAAAGGTTGTTCCACGACACAACTGTTCCATCTGCACGATGCAAGCATGTATGCAGATATATGTGTGATGATTATGGGTGTCTTATATTCACAAGGCTACTCTCACGACACACAGTCCGCTCCTAGAGCCTAGCACCATTAACAAGAGTTTTTTACTGTTTGTATGGTTGGTAGCGAATCATCGCATGTAGTTCCGTGTATTTTCCTATTTGAATACAAAATAAGTGAAAGAACATGAAATGAAATAGACCTCTCAGTATTTAATATATTTTAAAATATTTTTATTTATGACCTTATTAACATTCCTACTGACTATATAATTTGACTTAATTGACGCCAGCACAAAGTGATGCTACTGGGCTGCTGATCATCTTGCCCGTTCTCGCTTGCTCCGCGCTTCAGACAGTTCAAAATTCCACCGACAGGTTGCATCAGAGTTCGGTTTTCGCCGTTTCGTTTGGAAGCTAGCTGAATCATAGTGTGTTTGTCCGTTGTGCAATAATTATGAGTTTCTGATAAACATGTTCAAAAGCATTAGAAATGACTATGAATATAATTTTGTTTTACGATCGCCTGCCTGAGTGTCTGTAATTAAGAGTATCTTTTTTTTTTTTTTTTTTAATAATTGAGAAATTACATTATTTATTGTTTCTGTTGCGTCGCCGTTGCTCATGGCAGAAGAACTGAAAGAAACTTTAATTCTTGAATAGTGTGTGTCACTTGTGTTTTTAGCAGCGGTTTTGTGTTACAAATTCAAATATACTATGCCCATGTATACGAGATTCGTATTGGTAATTACCTGTGTTGTATCAATTAATCGATGGACAAAAATCAGTATTAATAGACGTTAACTCTCAGATATTTATAATTAAGTTTACTATTGTTTATAACGTGCATTCAGCTCCCTGCTATTAATGAGTAGATATTGTAGATAACATTTTTTCGGAGCAGTGTATTACATATGTAAACATTGTACAACCCTATGTAAATGAAAGCACGTGGCAATATTTATGATTACATTCTGCAGAAAGATATAAACTGGCAGAAAATAGAAATTAATCAGGGATGTTTTGAGTGTTCACTTTATTCTGAATCACCTATAGGTGGTTTACTTTAAAGTGAGCACTGCCCAATACTTATAATAATAAATAAATAAATAGAAGTTAGTTTTGAGAGTTGTGGAATTTTACACTAGTATTTAGTTACATGGACTTTTCGTGTTTAAATTGGTAAGGATGGAGGCATAGTGGTTCAGAGAAAATTGTAACCAGTGTTCAGTTTATCCTGAATAGCCTATAATATAAATTTTACGGATGAAGGTGTAAGAATAATACAAATGTTTTAATTTATCCTTGTCATGGCAGTGGTAATGTGCGAAAGCTAGTACACTAAAAATTAATAATGTTATTTGTTTATTTATTCATTTGGTATTTTATGTGCCATGGAACAGCACAAGGGCTTTGTGAAGGTACGCCCATGGCCTGCACTTGGAGCCATACGATAATTTGTCTGCTGGAAAAATTTCGAAAAACCAGTAGGTTTGTGACATACTAGGTCCAGTACAACCTGATTGCTGTACTGGCATATTTCTTCTTACTTTCTCAAACACAACAGTACATGTTAACTCTTAGAAACTATACATAGGCACACTATCCGTCCACTATAGTATAGCCTTCCCTGCGCGTTGCTACTTAGATTACCAGTTAACTCCGCACATGAGATAATAAGTTCCTTGGTGAAACAGGCTAAATATTATAGTAATAAGTTGCCCCAATTTTTTCTTATATTACTATCATTTAACGTAAGCACAGTGTAAAGTCTAAAAACTACTCAGAACACGCTTACCGTTAATTCCTTGCTAAGTGGTTCTTGAAGGTATCCAAAACTATAACTCTTTGACGCGACAAGTTGGGCGAAGTTGTTGAAGTCGAAGGGTTGCTGCACTGCTAGGATCATTATGAAGGTCGCAGAGTAGATGCTGACAGTCAGGTATCCCGCCAGTTGAGTCACCAGCCACAACAGACGACCAGACATGCTGCTGGGCCACTGTCTCTCAGCAACGCCTTAATGGAACAATGGTTTTTACATTTTCAAGACAACGCTTGTAGCAAGATTCTTAATTTTTTTTTTTTTTCAATTAGGTACTATATGAATAATCTAGCAAATGTTTTCAAGGGGTAGAAAATGTTTTAAGTACTATTTGTGTTATGTTTTTAACAATGTGTAGGGACAGGAAAATTTCGTGATTTCAATGAACTACGTGTTAGAATCAACTATGCTATACGTATACTCAAGCTCTGACTGTTTGCCCATCAACTGCTACTCAATGGAACAGCGTACAACGAACGAATAAATGGGGCTTGAGTGTGCACAGGACAATGGATTCTGGCATGCGGGTCATTGAATACGCGAAATTTTCCTGTCCGTAACAACGCGTTGTAAGTAAAACAAACATTCGGGGCCCTGGTAAGTTTTCAAAAATTAAGTTGTTATGTCACAAAATAATTCTAAAACTTTGCTATCGAAAAAATCTCAGCTGCATAGCAAAACAATTATTGTTAAGTTCACTGAAAATTGTTTAGAAATGACAGAACTTAATCATAAATGTAATCAAGTGTGTTGTTATTATGTCGGAATATTTCCAAGTGACTCCTTGTAAATTTGATAGTAATTGTTTGTTATACTGAAAAATCAGCTCGGAGTAATAGTGTCAATGTTCGACTAAATGTTACATTCAGTAGTTTTAATACAAGTTTTATTAGTTATTTTTAATAGTCGCAATTGACTGTGAACTCCCTGTTTTGTGAGTGAATAATTGGACTTTCCGAGCGTCTGACAAGGCGCACTTTAGTTTGTATGATCTCAGCTTGGCAGTTAGGACCTCTTAACAGATGAAAGATAGGCAGCTATCGGTTGAACGACAAGGCGATAAGGTAAGACGTTTAGTTCCTCTGCCACCAATCGCACTTGTTGCCACCATGATTTTTCGTGCTCTATGCCACTTAGCCCGACAATGGGCCCGAATCTACATTGATCAGCAATTCTCACCCGCCTGTTTTGCATGGGTAGGGGAAGGGGGAAGGAGAGAGGAGCCGGAGTAGAGCCATGGTAATATCCGCCAGAAATACGGACAGTATTTCGAGATCTGCAGACTCACAAATCTCAACAGCGCTCACAATTCCCTCCGTAATTGTAACATAGGTAGAGAATTCAGTACGGATTACATCGATGGGCGCCAGCCCCTAGATGTGTCCCAGACTAAAAGTAGCAGGGCTCACCATACCACAAATCCAGATCTGCTGTAAAGCAAGACTGAAGCAGTTGAATGCAACCGACAGAAGGAGATACGCTCCCCCCAATCGCGATTGATAGTAGTAAAAATTACCTCACAATGTACAGAACAACCCATGAGTTGAATTAGAGGGGTCACCCTTGCTGGGGGCGAGGTCTATCACACCTCTACGAAACCGCTTCATGGACGAGTCCTATCTTATGCGAGCACGAGACGGACCAGACCAGCGACCTAATGACGAACTCTGAACGTCTTCTCCTAAGCAGGAGTTTCAACCACTACCACTCAGAGTCCGCGATCATCTCGGCACAAGGCTGTGGCTTCACGCCGTACCCCTGAGCACCTGCGAAACACCATGCATCGAATTTTCACCCGAGTAGGTGTCAACCTTCAATGGCTCCAGAACTCCTTCTCCGGATCAACATTACTCGAGATCCACACCGCAGGACACTACTGCGTGCCTCAGTCGGTACATGCAATCTGTTCGTAAGTTGCACAGCAGGCTGGGGCTTCCTTACCCTTGTGCACGAGAGGGGCCACCACTTGCCCGGTCTTCGTCCTCACTCTGTTAGCCGAACTGCAAGCACTAAGGAGGAGATGTAATTGAGTGCGAAAGGCTATATATTCACACCACACTCCATTGCATGTTGTGTTAGTGCAGGGGTAGAGGGAATGCTGGACAGGGCACAGTTGATGTCTCGCATCTTCTACAACCAACATCCACAGTAGGAGAAAAATGAGAGATCTGGCACAGGGGGCTTGGGGCAGTGGTGCTGTGGTCCCTGATGACGCAATCAACATGGCCGCCGTGACGTCACTGTCCGCCATCTTGGATTATGTCACTGCCCGCCATCTTGGATGACGTCACTGTCCGCCATCTTGTTTTTGAGTCCGCCATGTTGTTTTTGGATTTTCCAAATTCGATTTTTCCAAATTTGGTTTTTTTCAAATTTCGATTTTTCGATTGTTACATCATCTGCTTGTGACGTCACGTTACGTCGGCTGCTATGCAGCCGCCATGTTTGTTTACATCGTCTGCTTGTGACGTCACAATTTTTTCGTCTTCTGCTAGTGACGT
>PNEQ01108085.1:9835-26936 GCA_003012365.1 Medauroidea extradentata
TCTAGTTTTCCCGTAATGTCACTTCAAAGTCAAAATTTGCATATTTTTACTTCATACAAAACTTGAAAACCAGTAAATATAATGAAATGGAAAAAATCTCATCAAAACTACACGTCACCGTCTACGGCTTGAAGCATAAACAAACACATTATAAAATATTTCTGTGTTTAAAATAAATTTCTAAAAGTACCAAAAAAAAGTTTAAATTTTGAAATTTTTTATTTAACATAAACATTTTTTGTAACGGGTTCTATATGCTACAGGCCATAGACAGTAACGCGTAGTTTTGATATGATTTTTTTCATTTCTTTATGTTAACTGGTTTCCAAGTTTTGTATGAAGTAAAAATACGCAAATTTTGACTTTGAAGTGCCATTACGGGAAAACTAGATGAGCTAATTTTTTTTCCGTTAGAGGTATATGTACTCTCAAGTAATGTGTACAAAACTAACACTATTTCATACAAATATAAAACTATGTTTTTTCCCCACTTGAACAACCTTAAGGCGGCCGCCTACCCCACGCTTCAAATGCGTTGCAGTGTGTTCGCAAACAGGTTTTTTCAACGAAAATATTCCGGGTGTTCTCATTGCGCAGACATACGAAAAGAAAACAAACTTCAGACAAGGTCGGAACCTAATTGTTAAGACGTTACGCTCATTACAATCGCTGTTTCTAAGTCCTCCAACATGGCTAAAAACGACATTTTCAAACTGCCGTACTTGAAAATGTACTAACCGGATGTACGTGACATTCAAGTTGCGACCTGGACTGAACTTAGTTGCAGACTTTCCACCAATAAAATTATATGGTCACCGCTTAAAGTCCCATAGTAAAATCCGTTCGGCGGGAAGCTTGCACGCTAGTTCAGCGCTTGGCTCGTTGAGGCGACGAGGCATTTGATGCGCGCTTCAAGGTCGACCTTACTGCTCCGTCGCTTTTGAGCCTCTCACGGGCGAGTAAGCGGCGCCATTAACTGTGTGGTTACTGGCAGAAGGCGAACGTATTGTCCTCGCTTATTTGACTGGGTCAATCAGAACAAGGATAATGCGAAGCTGCACGTCTGTGATTTTCAAGCATAACTCCGAGACACTGAAAGTTGACAACATACCAATGACCATGGGTTATAGTTGCAGATGTGAACGTACAGGATTCTAACAAGCGGGTGCAAAAATCTCTTCATAAATAAAAAATTGTTGCCATACCTTTCAACTGACAAAATAACGTTTCGCACCTACACTGTAAAAAAAAAAACTTCCTTGAATGTTTAGGAAGTTATTATCCCAGACGCAGTATGGGACAGTTATCATACTTCGTCTTGTAAGTATGCAAACTTTTACAGTTGTTACAATACAAGTCTGGTATCTTCAGTATACACTTGACTGTTTTATAAAAAGGTTTAGCATTGCTACCATGGATGTCTGGGAAACAGTTCTATCATATATACTTTCTTAGCGCTCCTATACGTACGTCTGGTAAATTCACAAACTATAGCGTTGCAACAGCAGCAATCGTCGTTTAAATAAAGCTCTGTCCTCTGCTACAACAATTAATTTTCCTAATTCGGCGGTATGTAGGCCAGGCAAACAAATCAGGGGAAGCAATTTCACGGAAGAACGTTGTTATTTATTAGTTTCAGCTTTTGGCTTGTGCGGTGACAACGATGTTTACAAAAACGTAGACACGCGAATATCTTTCCAAAAAAAAGTAGGCTACTGAAAACTACACCTTTACTGCACCAATAACAAGTAAGTTGTCCTCTCCACCCTACCTACCTTCGGTGGCCAATAAAATAAGTGAATTCGTGTTATTTCTCATATAATGTAACACTTTGGAAGAAGAAACGTTTAAGCGACACGAGTGTTAAACCTTCCAGAAATTCGACAGCCCAAAGCGCTGACAGCCGTGGCTTTTAGTACTTATTTTGCCGATATTTTGGAAACTCGTCGCTATTTACTTGTAATGTTTGAGACGTATATTTGTTCGTAATTCTCAGTAATCCAAAAGGTAAACAAATAATGTCATAGGCAAATGTGCATAATACAAGGGTAGCTAGCATAACGTTGTGAATTTAATGTCTGGCAGCCTAAGCTTTAGAATGCAAATATATATATATATATATCAAAGTGTAAAAAATTTTATGTTTTGGTCTGTCGATGTTTTGGATTGTCAACTGACAATGTGTACTCAATAACGTGGAAAATTTCTGTGTTAATTTACAGTCACTAATTATACCAAGCCATATAAAGCAGTCATACGAAGCAGGTAATAGCTTTCTTGACTATGTTTCGAGCCTCTTGTCATTCACGAGTAGCGTTTGTTGCGGGTTGAAATGTACTGCGTGGAAGGAGGAGTCCAAGACATGTCAATGTTTCCGTACCATTTCTGTCCTTGTGCTGTGATATCTCACATTTGATTACGAGAGTCACGATATTCCAAATCAGCGGTATCGAATCGACAAAATATGGAAGTTTCGCTTTTATATTAGAGTTGAGTCCACAATGTCTTGCTCGTGAAGCGCGGAGTGACTTTGTTTCGGCACGCTCACTCACGCGTGCTTCAATATATTGGTATGTTATTCAGCTCAAAACATAGAAAATTTATGCTCCTTCAACATTTATTAAGACTATTTTTTGATTGCCACCCGCAATGTTTAATGAATTGCGTCACAATATTGATGTTCGTGGAACACTATTTTAAAAAACATTTTTTAGCAAATTTTATATTATTCCTTAATACAGTTTATAAAAAAATATATTTATTTATTTCTTCCGCGTTTCAAGACAAACACAATCCCGTTCACAGAATTTAAAAAAAAGTAATAGGAAAGAAACTACGCCTATTTAAAGACGAAGTGGTGAGATCTGAGCTGCCATCTTTGGACAGTATTTTGAGACAGAAAGCTACCGTTTTCAATGCCCGAGTCTCGATATTCGTAATCAGTGGCATCAAGTTGATCAAATATAAAAGTCTCAGCTTTATGTTCGAGGTGAGCCTGTTTTCTTGAAAAGTGTGGTATGGATATAAGGTTACTGCGACACAATATGTCTGAGATTCTAAGACAGAACCCCAAAGCGCTGAGAGTTAAAAACATCCAACCTCTGACCATGAAGCAGAACTGTAATTGTGCACGTAAGGCATCCAAACAATATGGAGAAAATTAATTTTACCAAAAGTCTGTGAATGCAACCCTATGTAACACAATTAACATGGAGTGTAAAATTATGCAGCGAACAAGCATTTCGTAAAATGTTTAAAGGATATTTAAGCTTTCCCTATTCCCGGCAGCTTAGGGAGCAGTTTTTTTAAATATGGATTTTAACTGAAATTTGTCCATGACATTATTTCTATATAAATTATTTAAAAGGGAAACTAACAAGAAAATAGAGGGCTTTGTGAATTTGAAGATAAACTAATGATTTGCTAATTTCAGTGTCACACCTGTAAATATAGATGAAAGTCAACTCACTTGAGATTAAATAATTCTGTACGGTAATGATTTATAACACGGATTGCTTTGAATTTCAAAATTAAGTCATTAAAATTGGTTAATAGCACGAAAACATACAATTAATAAATACAGAAGACCAACCTCTTCAATTCTCTGAACCTCATTACAGGCGTCTTTATCACAACCAGGCTAACATCTTGTGGTCGACTCAACCAGGTATAATCAACTTTCTTTTAGGCAATAAAAGTGGATACAGAAAGAATTTTTTCGGTTTGGTAAGTCAGTTTGTTTTAGTGGCGTACATAAAACCGTTAAGTGCGAAGTTTGACGTTTACGACTCATTACCCGAAATGTATGAGAGGTACAGCAATTTTCTAAGAGGAAGATTTAGTCACAATGTATGTCTAAAATAAGAAAAAAATATCTGGTACAAATATAAAAATATAAAAAGACGTTGAAAACTGAGGTGAACCACGCCCTTCATATTCGTACAACCATATACTTGTACAATAACAACGTATTTTACAGTAAAGTATAGCGTCTTCCAGACTCTGTCAGTGTACATAGTATTTTACATGACGTGGTGGAACAAGTCTTCTCGTATAACCGGTAGACGAGTTCAGTAAGTCTGCAGCTATAACCCGACGTGACTGGACTAACTACAGGATGTTTGCATACTCGACTCGTCAGCGTTAGTCAGCGCTGGGATCCTACGGACCTTGAAAGTCAGGCGCGTTAGAGTTTATTAGCCCAGGCGGAAATGAGGAGTACCTAACCTTCGCGAACTTCGGGAATTTTTCGTGTTTCGCGAGACACAGTCTGAACTAACCCACTTCCAAGCCAGCGGGTCCGGAATGTAAAATAGACGGGAGGTGTAAAAAGTCACTCTGCATGGAATTATACTGCGGCCTGTGTTTGTCTGTAGGTTTGGTAGTCTTTGACGAAGAGTGGCTTTCCCAGCCTTTGCCTCGTAAGACTATTCTCTCATGTTTCTGCGATAGTAATATTTCAACCCTGAACGACAGCAGATATCAGAAATCTCTTTGGCAGTGTTGTTGAAAACTGTTTACACGTCGTTGGTTGATTTCTTTAAGGCAGTAAATAATTTGGTTTATCTGAATTATATTGTTAACGGGTTTAATAACCGAAAACTGTATAATATTTTGTTTTAAAATAAAACAGCTATCATACGCCAAAAACTATTTTTTAACAAAACTGCCAGAGAGATTTGTTATATCGCTCTTGTTTAAGCTTTAATAAATAATTTTTAGCAAAAAATGTAAAACCAAGCGAGCGTGTCCTTGAGAGGGCTAACCGTCGGATGTAATTTTCCGCGTTTGTTGCGTGGAGACAGCGAAGCGATATAGTTCAGTTTTCACACTCGACGGTAACAGCATCGCTTATATTCGCGACGCCAAACTGGCGTGCAATATTTTCCTACTACTTTTTTCTTATGGAACTCAAATCGGTGTCCCTACATTTTATTTGTAGAAAGTTTGTAAGGGTGGTTCGGGATAAAGTGAACACTCAAAGAAGCCTTGCTAAAGTTCTATTTCCAGCCAATTCGTATATTTCCGTGCATAACGGCTAACAACGGGAATTGTCTAACCTCTCTGGACACAGCACTTGATGTTTGTGCGTGTAAGATAAACTGTGCAGTCAGTGGGAATTCATACAGGTTGATAAAAAAAGTTTGTTAATTATATAAAATACAAATATGCCGATTCCCGGTCGATGTGGTTTCAGTATTGTTGTATTTAAATAGGAACATACATGGAAGTGTATTGCGTAAGTTCACTGCCAACCACACAAGCAATAAGGCATCTATTGTTGATGTTATTTTATGTGCAGTAACTGCTAGTGATATTTTTCAAAGGTTCAATTTACTAGTGCTCACTTTATTCGGAACTTAATTCGGAAAAATGGACAGAATTCAAAACATGATCAATGGTGTATGTCTACAAACCAATAAATTATAACTGTAAACTCCCATTGTAATAAACATTTTAAAATCTCAGTATTCTTAATGCTTTCGACAAAAAAAAACAGTCAGTCGGATATATATATATATATATATATATATATATATATATATATTTATTTATTTATTTTGCGATTTGACTAAAGCTTTTCATTATGTATGATGTCCTTATAGGTAAGTAAAAACTCTACGGTAACAGAGACAAAATGGGATTCCTAATGAATTAATATCTTTAAAACAGGCAGCAACAAGTTTCCATTAAAGACAACACGATCATCGCATTTTTTTAAAGAAAAAATAATGCAAGGCGTACCCCGAGTCTCAATTCTAGGACCATTGATGTTCGTTATTTACGTAAACGACTAACCTAGTTGCCTTGATCCATGAACTATCTCAGTGACTTATGCAGATGACACTTGTATACTAGTTTCAGCAAGGTCAAAACATAACTAGGCCAACTATTAAATACCACACTCAGTAAGTATGGTTAAAGAACGCTCTACACCAAAAAATTCCTATTTTTTTACTTTTTCCAACGCTGTCACTATATTGTATATAATACTGTAAACATGACTGGTCCAATATATTTGTGCAAAATTGTACTAAAAAAGATCCAATGGATACAATAAACAAACTAAAATAAAATTAGTAAGAATTCGTGAATTGAATTGTACATATTTTTCTTTTTAAACTCTCTATTTTAAGTGTAACAGTGCTTATTAAGGCTACTGATTATTAGTTTTTATTCAGTTTAGCGTTTTACTAACTTCCACTTGCTATGCACGAATCGTATGTAGCTTTTTAATTCAGATGGGCTTAAATCATTACCTAGGAAACCCAACTTATAGAGAGTAAAATATTGCAAAAAGATTTTGTACTATGGTTTCCAAAACAGTGTTTTATAGTGCTGTTTATAAGTCTGGACAACGATTTCAAACCGTTCAACTGTTAAAAAACGAAACACGAACGCTTACTATCATCACACTAGAATTTTCATTAGCCTAGCCAAATATGAACGTAACATGAATAACAAAAATAACACCGGTTTTTAAATGCTACATTGAAACCCTACATCAGTAAATTTTTCTCCCGATAAATCAGTCTCCGCACCAACTCATAATGGTCTACATCATACAGCACGAATTGTTTTTTTATTTTCGACGATGGTCAATCATTGCGAACCGCACTTGAAATTCTATATAGGGCTCGAAAATGTTCAGTTAATTGATAACTGATACCACACAATTATTTCATTCGCTGTGTTTTTTAAGCCGATACGTAACAATTTGCAGCGAAACATTTTTTATTAAAATATTTATTTAATCCAGAATGACACACCGAATGGAAGTTCGCCATATTTTACCATGTGAGTACGTAAATTAAATATTAGATTACTCAGTGTTCTGTACAAAATTATAAAATATTTCATCCGACAATCTCTGTTATCACAAGTTATGTATTTACATGACTCTAGCAATTCATTCCAATTTTCGACAGTAATAGATTGTTAATTTATTTATCAGAAGTTATAAATAATAGATTTGCGGTCAGTCGTGTAAAAAATACGTTTACGAGTCGTGAAAAAATAGTTAACGATCTTCCGACAAGATAAATATTGGCTGTTCGTGTTATAGTGAGTACTCACTAAAGCCCTGCTAAATTTCATTTTTCATCCAATTCGTATCTTTCCGCGCGTAACTGCAAACGAATGGATATATCTAATCTCGCTGGACACGTAACTTTATGTCTGCGCGTGAATACAAATTGAGCGGTCAATAGGAACCTACACAGATTGATAAAACATGTTAATTAATGACATAAAAGACAAATCTTAGTATATAAAATGTAGTGTCCTGACACACTCACTTACTCATCAATGCACAGCCCAAACCGCTGCACCTAAAACCATGACATTTTGAGGGAAGCTTCTCCTTGGCCCGTAGGCACCCATTAAGAAAGAATTTTTCGAAATTCGATAATTAAGGGGGTGAAAAGGTTTGAAATTTGTTTAAAAGAATCCTTGATATCTCATTAACCAGGAATACTATCACAAATTTTTTAACTTCATAATATTTCCCAAAGAAATGCATATTCGCAAATTTTTCGATTTTGCGAAATTCGAAAATTAAAGGGGTGAAAAGCCGTAAAATATGTTTTTCATTAATCCGTGATCTCTCCTAAACCACTGCAGATAGTGAGGTATTTTTTTCTAAAATGATGCCTAAGTAAATATCTAAAAAGTATTATTATAATTTTTCGAAATTCTTCCTTAAAAACTCTTTTAAAAAATAAAAAATTTTTATTTAATTCCACTTATCTCCTAAACCAGTGGAAAATTTGAAATGGTTTTTGGTTTTAAAAAATCTCACGTAAATAAAAAATAAAAAAACGATTTCAGGATTTTTCGAAATTCGTCCTTGAAATCTGTAAAAAAATGAAACGTAATTTCAAATAATCATCTGTACCGCTTATACCCGTTGAGATATCGAGATGAATTTTTGATAAGAATGAAGCTTATGTAAATTTCTACAAATGAAATTCAGGATTTTATGAAATTCTAAAATTAAGTAGGTGAAAAGCAGTAAAATGTTACAGTCTCCCGAAAAAAGAGAATGATCACGCATAAATAATTCAACAGTCGTTTCTTTTTGCCAACCTACTCATAAATAAAACCTCTTTGGACTGTAGCCTGTACGTACGAAAGAATCATCACGGCCTGCTTTTAAGCATTCACACAGGTATTGTATAATGTTTGTGGTGTGGGAGGGGTGGGGTTACGGGTTCGTATCCCGTGCAAGACTTTGCGATGGGAATTACTATGACATCATACGAGCATATTGCGCGCGCTCTTTGTACTGAGCTAAGACAATTTATAGTTATCTGTTATTGAGTACGCTAGCTGTTAAATGCCTTCATCACATATTTTATCCAGAGTTACTGTTTACATTACATAATTTCACGCGGCCAACGCTGCAGCCGGCCGGCTAGTCCTCTCGTATTTATGTATTGTTGTATTGAAATATAAAAATACACAGAACTATATTCAGCAAAATCGCTGCTGCCAACCGTACAAGTTTAAGGTAACTGTTGTTGATGTTGAATTATATGCAGTAATGGCTGGTGATATTTTTCAAGGGTTAATTCTTTAATACTGACTTTATCTCGAACGACTTATAACCATCTACGTAGTCATGCACACGGTCGTGTCGTACAGAGGAATGGTTTATAATTCTCCTAAAATGTCTGTGGCTTTATGGCAACCTCTCTTGCATATTCCATGCACATTTCCTCTGCGTTAACTGCTCCACTCAAGATAGCGTGCGTTCAAATTTACAGCTGACACACACAAGTTAACAGAAGGGCGGTATAATTCCACTCATGTGATAACGACTTGCTTACCATACCTTTAAAGATTTTTACTGGAGCATTATTTCAGTATGGCTGCTACACGAACGCATTCTTTATTACGACATGTAAAGCTCTACGATACGCCTGTGTTTACGGAGAACATTTAACATTCCCAAGAGACCAATAAATTTAATAATTTCCTACGAAATTAAATAAATATTTCCCAACCAGTAAAGCTAACTTTCCACGAAACTTACATAAACAGAAATAATGTACTATAAAGAACACTATCTTTACAGCGACGCAATTTTTTTTTCTCGGGAAATTCATTGTTTGTGTATGAACCGTTGCATAGTTGCTTTGTTGGGAAGAAAAAACTTGCTGGAACTTAACATAAAATTTCGCTCTTAATAAATCAGTCCGTTTTTATTGAAAAATGTTTTAGTTTTATAAGACAAAAAAACTTTCTTTGCGACAAATTGGTGTCATTACGAAAGTTATTATATATTAAATAACAAATTATATACGACATTTTAAATTATTTTTTGTTTTAAGGAATTACTTCTTTACCGGACACTAAACAGACTCAAAGAAATAGGTTTCTTCGCTGTAAAGAATAGGTTTTAACTGTTTGTATCAGTGCTCTTCTTACTGCATATTATTATGTATGATTTTTATTTACAATCAAACCTCTCCAAGTAAAAATGCATTATTGAATTTTTAAAGTTTTTATTTTCAGTTTCAGCATTTTTTTAATACAAATAATGTTTATTCTTTATTTTTATGAGCATGGCATTGTATCCTGCAATGTCTTTATCCACTGTGATTTTGTTTTAGTTTGGTATATCAGTTGGTTTTAGTGTAGTCGTTAAAACGGAAACATGCAAAATATGACTTAAACATGCCATTACGTGAAAACTATGAGAGATATAAAAATTTCATCAGAGCCAAATTTAGTCACATTTTGTGTCTAAAATAAGAAAAAAAAATATATGGTACAAATAAAAAAATGGTGATGGAAATTGCTATAGACCGCGCCCTTAAATTGTACTATCAATATGCACGAGTAAATGTATTACGGTTGCAATAAAACAAACCTACGCATGAGTATACTCGTCGACGTAATACTTGTTTCAAATTACAAATCTCATGGTCAGTGTTGTACAAAGCTGACGCTAGAACCACTTCACGGAAGAATCTTGACAAAACTGACTGCTGTTGTACAGCCTCATTTTATAACTGGTTGGTTATTGCACCACCGACTAATACTATTGTCTTGAGTTATACTGGGCACGTTATGAAAGGAGTGTAATTGTCAGATCGAAACATTATAACACAGTAAATGCTGAAACGAATAATTGTTCTGCAAGGTAAGTGTTAAAAAATATTATTCTTGACCAGACAGCCTTCAAAAGTGCTAATTTTATCAGTGACCAGCTTATACAAGTGGCGTTTCCTTTAAAACGCTTTTTTTTTTTGCCAAAACAAAATTCTGTCGCCGTAAAGAAAATTTTCGTTTAAATATGAACAACATGAACGTAACTTTCATAAGGAAGAAGAATTTCGTTTAAAAGTTGCAGTAATGGTAAGAAAATTTTCAGAAATGCTTATGGTGAAGTAATTTGTAGTATTTTCAAAACAAGCCTTAAGTTGGAAAAAAAAATTTTTTTATTGCTACAAAGAAACTGATATGATTTACAGAGATACATATTTTAAAAGAGAAAATTTTGTCCCATTGTAGCAAGAATTTGAAACGTACTCTTTGTACATTATTTTGCTAAAAATCGGCACAGAATTGTGTTTCGTATAACGGCTCTTGGTCTTGAAATTTTTCGAACGTTTTAGCAGTGTAAAAAAAACCTTCCTAGCATAGCCTTAAGGCGAGCTAAATATCTTTAAATGAAATATTTTTAGGTTTTAAAGAAAACGTTTTACTGTGTGAAGCTGCCGGCTTTCGTGCGTGACTCGAGCTACAAAGTCACGCGCATGTGCGTTTCCCACAGATAGGGGATTTTGAGGTATGTGTTTGAGAGCGAGCGGTTATGAAGTGTCTGAGGAGGGAAAGGGGGAGGTGGAGATAAATGCGACCGCCTGCGTGTTTTGACCGCGACTCGGCGCGCAATCCTGTCGTATTTGCATAATCTCCGAGATGAGAAACCCCGTGAAACTGGCAGCCTCACAACTAGCTGTCGCCTGGATTTCCGTCGGACAAGAACACACATTATACGGTACACCTGCACAGTTCCCAACTATAAACCCTGCTTCGCCGCGTATTTGATCTGCATGCTTGACTTCATACTAGAAAGTGAGTGAGAGACTTTGGTCAGCGCCCAACATCCAGGTCTTTAGCGTTGATGATGAGTGACATGACGTATGGACAGGCCCCCGTAGTTTTCGCGAAAAGACTTTTGCCCTACTTTGTATCAGTGGCTTACGTGCACACCTGCAGCTCAACTTCATTATTACGTAAATTTCGCAGTTACATTCCAGGTCAGGTTGAACGCCAATTATGTATACTTCATTGTCATGTCTGTGACTTGCTGGCGGCTGTTACGAAACGCGTTTGACTACTGCAATCCAGTAGTAAATCAGGAAATAATGCGAAGTGATATCGATTGCTACCTGCTTGTACGGTTATAAGCCAATATATAATCGATCGTGGCCAGTGGGTGTATAGGACCGACAAGTCTAGGCTGCTGCCAGATGAATCCGCGAAATTGACGTACCTATAGCTATTGGCAACGTGTTTTTGTGCAGAGTTGTTATTCATTTGACTGTGCCAATCAGTACATGGATAACTGTGACACAACACGTCTGTGATTTGCGGGTTTAACCTCCAGACGTTGTATGGTACGACATCCAATCACTGACCACAAAGCAGAGCTGCAGGTGCGCACGTAAGGCACTGAAACAAAGTGCTGCAAAAAATCATTTCGCGAAAACTACCGTGCCCTAGGTTTGGAGCAGTGCCGGAATGAAGGGGAGGGGGATACGGGAGATCACCGATAAAACCCACCGACAAACGGTGTCGCCCGGCACGATTCCCACATGCGAATATCCGAGGTCCGAACCCGTCAGGAATCGAACCGGAATCGCCTCAGTGGGAGACAAGTTGTCTGACCATTAAAAAAAATTTTTTTTAAATAAAATGTTTGGTGCAGTGGCGATGCGGAAGCTTCCGCACCATCACTACACCAAACATTCCCCCCTCTAATGTGACTTAATTCGAGTGACCCCCAGTACTTGTCGTGAGACAATTTGCATAGTGAAAATTTTGAGACCCAAATGGGCAAACACAAATCTACACCCAGCCAGTCCTGGGAATCGAACCCAGAACCCCCCGCATCAAAGCCGGCCGCTCAACCAACTGAGCCACGGGGGGTTGGCTTCATTCGGCCACCGTGGCTTCTTCACAGTAGAAAATCTATCGTCATTTCATTCCCTGATTACGTGAAATGATCTTTGCGCTAGTTATATATTTTCACAAACTAACGTGTGTTTCCGAATATTTTCTTTTCTTACTGGCCCCATGTCTTGCAAAGACAGGCTTGTTATTTGAGTGGACCAATGAGAAACTGGGCACATAAACACAACATTTTTATTCGCGTGCAGACCCACAATTTTCAAAGAAGGGGATGCATATATACTTGATTTGAAATATAACAAGTGATGATTTTTTTTTTATTTAAATGTTGTCTTTATGCATAGGTTTTATCGCGTTTTAAGAAAGTAATTCATGACTTAAACATTATCCAAGGTAGCTTCACCACTATTTTATACTAGGCAGCGAAACACTTAACATTGCCTAACCAATGAAATGCTAAGTCACTGTAAAAAAATTACTGGTAAATGTACTGAAAGGAAAAAATATGGGTAAAGTAATATTTTCCTATGTATCAATCAAGAGTTCTCGAACATTTCTTTAGGAAACGTAGCAGTCAAATGTATTCTGAGATTACAAGACTTCTATAGGCCTATCTATAATATCAAACTGTTGTTTTACCTACAATTTGTCCCATACAATTTATAATGATCTTCACGGAATATATTCCTTTATTTAAATAAATGCATTTTGAAAATGTTTTATTACAATAGCGGGATTCCTATTGGCTTAGTCAAATGGGGCAACAACGCTACAGACAAGCGAAAAGCGAAAGGTAGTCTTATTTTCATAAGCTGAACGTACTTTTAAACCCAGCAGTCAAGTTTTCCCGTGGTAAAGCGTCATCTCCAACTTATATATTGTCAAAGAGAATAACAGGATTGTACAACTCGAATAAATGTAATGGCTCGAGAACTGACACATACAGAAGATTGTCTAACACTCCCCCTTAAAGCAGCTTGTTTTGCCTCAGTTTGCACATGTCTACCGTAGTTTTCAGTGCAAGTACCACGGAAAACACAGGTGTAGTTGGTACCGGAGCATGGCGAGCGCAGCGCAGTGACGTGTGAAACAAACCACGTAATTAAACTTGTTCAAAGCTCTGCACTTCGCTGAACCACGGTTACTCTTTGAAGTCAGCTGGACCAGGAGAGGTTTAAGCGTTAACCTACCCACGCGAGTGACCGCTCATGTATGTATGTGGTCCCACGTGCGGCACAGACATTGCTTGCAGTAGGAAACTAAAACATAGACAATGCTTGCAAACAGCGGCGGATCCAGCTCAAGGTATTTTTAATTTGGGAAGGATGGGGGCATTCTCAAAAAGTAGCTATGTACACACCACGAGACGAAGAAAAAAAGGGGGGAAGGTGTCCGGGGGTCCTTCCCCGGAAAAGTCTAGTTTCTAAGGTGCAAAATGGTGCTATTTACGACACTTCCTAAAAAATAGAATATACAATTTTAAAAATGTGTAATATTTTACAGATAAACTAAACATGAAAGATCAAAAGTAGGGGGGGGGCGGGGCCCCTGAGCGCCCATGCTGAACCCACCTTTGCTTGCAAAGTACAGTTTTTCTAACGGCAGAACATGCCTAAATTTACTGTATATAACTAGGGACCCTGTTTATTCGCGAAAATAAGTTTGCCCTAATTTGTTCCAGTGCCTTACGTGGACATCTGCAATTTTACTTCATGGTTATTGGCAGCGTGTCTGTGTGAAGAGCCGTATCTCATTTGACTGAGCCAATTACAAAAAACTTTCCTGCAACACCACACGTATGTGATTTTCCGGTAGAATACCAAGGCTCGAGAGAGTTAAAATATCCAATCGCTGACCACGAAGCAGAACTGCAGATGTGCACGTTAGGTACTGAAACAAAGCGAGGGAAAACTCTTTTCGCGAAAAACAAGGGTCCCTATTTATGACTCTTCCTGTAGTTGTATAAAATACTTGCAGTCTAGTAACATAACTGTCAAAAAAATTTTTTTTCGAGTATGTATTGCTTGCGCTTCGGAACGACTGGAGTGTAGTGCGAGATTTTGATCAGCGCTTAACATCTAGGTATTTAGCGCTGGTGAGGGATGACATGACGTGAGTAAGGAGCAGCGCTGGAATGATCAGTTTACCAGCGGCACAATTCCCACGTGCGAAAATCCGTGTCCTGAGCCCGCCGTAATTGGACCCGGATCGCCGAGTTTGGACACGAATAATCTGAACATCACGGCCCCTAGAAATGGACTAAAATAATTGTTGTACGCGTTACGAAAAATTCTTCGAAGTACAAAAACAAACATAGCAATATTTATGTATATCCGGATGTACCTACTTTATTCATCGACAAGATGGTATATCGCAAAACATACCCTTGAAAACACCGTGGTATCTTGCGACATGCGCGATTGGGTGTTATTCGCTTGCCACAACGTAGCTGTTCGCAGACCAATAACAGGCGTCAAATATTACAGTAGCGGGATTTGTATGTAATTAGTCAAATAGGGCAACAGATCAACGCATAAGCGAAAGCAAGTCATCATTTCATAAGCTGAACGTACTTTTAAGCCCAGCATACAGTCAAGTTTTCCAGTGAAGAATCATTACTTCTAGTTATGTATTTACTATCATCTCTATTATATATTTTATTTATGACACATTTCTTAAACATTTATAACTTTTTTTTTAATTTCTCTAATATTACCTGGTAGATTGTTAAAAACATTTTTTTGGTAAAAAACAAAAAAAAAATTATAAAACATAAAATACCGCAGACATTTAGGTATCGCACCAAACACTCTGAGCATAAGTCATTCCCCAAATGGATGTTCAATAATTTAACTTCCTCATTATTTCGTGGTTATGTTTAAGTACCGCGCATTTACTTGCAAAAAAAGTTAACACACGTATTCTACGCACATTTAGTGGGGGAAATACTTGCGCTTCTCTCACAAACATGCACCTCGTGAATAACACATCCACGAGTGATTTCATCTCATTTTAGTGCTAAGTCTGAAACGTTAAAAACTTTCGGATCTCTTTCCATCGAATGAGTTCGCGCGCGCAGCTGTGCGCTTGCGTTCGTCAGGACCCGGGTTCGATTCACAGTGCGGCCATTTTGAATTGAAGTGTTCATGGTTTCTGAAGTCGCCCAGGTGAATAATGGGATTGTTGCTTAGTGTTGTTCCTGGCCGTTTCTCTACAGTTCCTTATCTTTTAGGTTGCCAGATCAGTCTCTAAGACCACAGTCACACGATGCCGAATTTCTGTTGCCTTCTGTTGTATCTACGCGTACGTCAGATTCAGCAGCAGTTTTTATAAAGTAATCGTTCCTCCTTGTACGTATTCAGAATGGTGCAAAATGTTGCTAAGTGTCATTAATGAAGGTTTTTAAAAAATTACGAAAAAGAAAGGGTTTTCAATGAATAATTTGGGTACCTCATTCTGCCATCTGCTCCTTCGCCCCCTCGCCATATAAATAGATCTTTGGCGGAAATCTTCGCCGGTCACGCTCAACAGCTCATCATTGGAATCCCGGAAATTTCGCGGATTCAACTGAGGAGAGGTTGGATTTCTAAGTCATGTATATGTATTAAGCGTTACCTTGAGGACTCCGAACCAATAGCGGACTTGCCTGATGACTAGAGACCTGAAAAATTCGCGGTTTCACTGCCCTATAGGCTAGCCTCCAAGAATATATATGAAATCGTGCAGACAGCAGTTGTTTATTAGCTGCTCGCTGACAAAGTGAAATGAGCCAGTATTCAGTTACAGTTTTATTATTGGCTCAGTTACTTCCAGGAAGTGTCGAGTAAGTCAACGGCCAATTGTGAACGTGACACAGACCTATAGTTGCTGGGATTCTAGCTTGCGCATAAAAGAAAACACGAATTTTTCAGGTCTCTACTGATGACTCACATGCTACATCATCAAATGTTGAAATGTTCACTGACTGTAGCAGCAGACAATATACAAGTATCTGAGGACATAGTGTATACAGTACTGTGCAGTCCAGCCTGCTGGTCGTTGAACCCGCGAAATATACGGGTCTCTACTCATCATAGTAGAGTCACCATCGTATAAGTAATACAGGAATGCAAACCTTACAGACAGACATTAATTTTCGTAGACAGGGATTTAATTTCGAACCTATGAAAATACAAGTAATACTTAACAAACATATGAGTAAACACCGTTTTTAAATTATTCATATCACAATACTATTTGCTGGAAGCAATTGTAATCTAAATAAGTCAATCGTGAATCAATTAAACACTCATTAACCTATGAAACTCCGTCGCTGCACATCGAGCAAATTTATTTTCAAAAATTCTACTTTAGCTATGCACGGCTGAGTAGTTGACGCATGAAAAAATATGCAGATCAACTGATTTTTGGTGAAAATAATTTCGCAGTTACTTGTTTCAATGTCTTACGTGCACATCTGTAGCTTTGCTTCATGGTTATTGGTAGCGTGTCTATGCGTAATGACGTCACTTATTCGACTGCGCCAATCAGAACACGTCTGTTATTAATGGGTAGAAACCGAGACGCTGAGAGTTAAATCATCCAATCACTGGCCACGAAGCAAAGCTGCAGATGTGCACTAAAGGCGTTGAAACAATATGGCACAAAAGATTTTCCGCGAAAATCCGTTACGTTGCGCATAATTTAAAACGTTGAACACAGTGTCCACGCATCAGGCAACGGAATTGTGATCAAGTGAGAGAAACGCAATTTATAACACCTAGAAAACTACGGAAATTCGCAAGTACTCGCTAAAATAATCAAATAGCGTTGGAGTATGGGGTATCATCAGAATACAGATGGGACAAACTTCTAAACTAGTCGCCCATAGGTAAACCTTGTATAAGAACATTATTATGGGAAAATGCGCAGAATATTGACAGGCAATAACTCGTGAAGTATTACTGCTTAACCAATT